>JAUCNQ010008571.1:0-14058 GCA_032352715.1 Bougainvillia muscus | reverse complement strand
GTATAAAGCAATAATATCTGAAAATAAGAAAATAACAATTCATGCATTTAGAGAAAAGTCAGCATAAAATTATTTCCGACGTACCAAATATATGGGTTGGTCGGCTACGCAGAGCGAAAGATTAAATTGGTCTCGCCTTAGATTAAGTGTCTTTTGTGTTCTTATTACATTTTACCTTAGAAATTCTTCCTTACTACAAAGGGTTTTATCCAATCTATATATTTTTCATTGTTAAATACGTCTAACTTCAATTCTTTAGGTTTTTGAAAACTTTTTAGCAAAAAAATTTCCAACATTAAAACGATATGGCGGAGAAGGTGCAGAAAGCATGCTGGCATTCTTTCATCAACTCTTTTCTAGCAGTGCTAAAGGTTAGGATTCATCTTCTTAAAAATTTATGTTGTGTCTATATACTAATGAAATGAAAGAATATGTGACCAAAGTTTTAACTTATATAATTTCTATGTGATTACTCTCTAAGGGTTCGTCTCAAAAATTCGCTTTAATTCGTTTCACAAATCGCTTCATTCTCACCTGTTCATCTGATATAAAAATTGACATGGGTGACAAATTTCTGAATTTTTGAGATGGTTCCTTATCATTTTTCAACATACAAAGTATATCAAAGACATCTGTCAAGAGATAAAAACTTATATCTGTTACCAAACTCTGAACATAATCATGTATATTTTTATGTTATAGAAAATGTAGAAGACTGTTTAATTTCTATACCACATCGTGGAAGGCTTAGTCTACTTACTGGAATGCTCAATTATGAGCCTGCACTGCTTTTCCACAAGGTTAGTCTACTTACTGGAATGCTCAATTATGAGCCTGCACTGCTTTTCCACAAGGTTAGTCTACTTACTGGAATGCTCAATTATGAGCCTGCACTGCTTTTCCACAAGGTTATTTAGGGACCATTCACAAAATTTGAATGGAAATTTGCATCAATTTTCATTCAGCAGAAGTTTCTTTGAGCATACTTCACCAAGACACTTCTTCTGTGATTTAAATGGTATGACTTGCCATACGAGTTTTGTGAACGGTCCATTTTTGCTAGGTCTCTTTTTGCTAATATCTTTCAAACGTTATTCAAATCTTTTTTTTGGAAAAACGAAGCCAAAGTAAATACAATACATTCTTAATTAACCCTATTAACCTTGGGGTAGGAACCATAATCCACCCTGATTATTCTCAGTAACTTTCGAATGCCCGGCAGTCTTGAAACTTTAGCATAAATCTATCTTGCATCTTGTGACCAACTTTCAGTTATTAAAATTATAGCTCATTGATAAGAACCACTTATCAATTTTCTCATACTTCTCATTGAAAATACAGAAATAATGGGAAGCCTGTGTCTTCTTAGGGTTCTTCTCAAAATTCTCTTTAATTCGCTTCACAAATCGCTTTATATTCACCTCAGATGAGGTGTTATTGTGCATACAAAGTATGCACAATAACACTTCATCTGAGATGAAAATTGACAGGAATGAAGCAAATTTATAAAGCGAATTTTTGAGGCGGCTTCTTAGGTACAAATCATTGTTGGATGAAACTTTACACAATTGTTAATTGTTATAAGAAATTTTTCTGTAAAACCAGAATATTTTCCCGGAAAATTCGGGAAAACTTATGGAGTGGATTCTGAACGTGAAAAATTCAATATAGCAGCACCAGTTTTGACCAAGAATGCGTTTGTACATTTTTTAGGACCCTAATCTTTACTTCCGCAACAATTATTTAATACAAAAGTGCTGATAACAGCTTTTAAACTAATGTAGATCTGGTATGATAATTTCACAAAAGAGGCTAATTATAACGTGATGACAAATTTGACCGCATCAAATACTTTTTTATGTGCTGGTTACCATTTGTGCAAAGTTTCATAAGTTTAGCATGAATTACGGCTTTTATTCATTTCTTACTTGGCGAAAATAGATAGCACATTAATAATACAGGAATAAAAGAACATTACTTTTTTCCAACATGCTGGATTTAAAGCAAACGTATATGTCATTTTTCCTGTAATAAACGTGTTGTTTTGTTTATATTCAATCCTTTAGATTAAAGGGAATCCCGAGTTTGCATCAAACTACAAATTTACTGGAGATGTAGTATCTCATCTTAGTAAGTATTCATTTTAGTAACTGCCCACAGAATCTTTATCAGAATATCTTTTCACTTCGAACTCCCAGGACAGGAGAAGCAACTGATATTAAAGATGATATAGAACTGACAACTAACTATTAAACCGACCACAAAATTTGCATACAAATCAGGGACGTATCTAGAGTTTTTTGGGCAGTCCGTTTTTTGGCACGAAGTGGTACAAAACGCTATTTCATAGTAATATACCTCTTAAAGGAGAACGGAGGGGAAACTAACAACTTTAGCTTGAAATGGTCATTTTGGTGTTCTGAACATATCTGTATAAGTTAAACTTTCTAAAAATTTATAAATAGCCCAAAATTAGCAGTTTTTCAAGTCACGTGACTAAACGCGTTACGTCACTGATGCGGATGCTCATTTCACAAAGTACAGAGTACTCCACCTCCAAAACATACCGTAGAAGTCCGATAGTAGGCGCCCCCAATAGTAGAAAAAAAACTCCTGCAGTAAACATCCGATAGAAACCAACGATTGTAGGCGACCTCCAAAAGTAAGCGTAAGATTCCTTCGTCACTGAGAAATTGTCTGTTTTCTAGGAATATCGCGATTTTCACCGTATTTTTCCTCGGTGAATATCTCTCGAACTAGGGTAGCTAAAGTCCAAAATAAAAATACCCCTAGAGGTATTGACCATATCTATCATCTACTTTTGAAATTTTTCAAATACATCAAGAAAGAGCTAAGATATGCGTAGGCGAAAATGTGCGGTGAACCTGCCTGAAATACTACTTTTGTTAACTCACGTTTTTACCGATTTAACAAGAAATCAAGTGCGTGAGTTACTTACTTACGTCAGTTACCACTGACGTAAAACATATGTAATACATTATTGGAATCGTATAATATGGGATACTTTATATCTCATATCATCTCGTTTAGCTTCATCTACTGACTTACTGTTAAATGATAAATCTTTACATGTCACTATGATACCCAATCCGTCCCATCTGGAAGCAAGTCATCCTGTTGTTACCGGAAAGACAAGAAGTCGACAATTAACAAAGGGTTATGGTCATTATGGTGACATGGACAATATTAATCGTGTGATAAATATACATGTTCATGGGGATGCTGCAGTTGCTGGCCAGGTAAACAACGATTGTCAGCCTTTATACCGTTTAAGAGCTTCGTGCGAAAACATTCGTATGTAAACGAGTGAAAATGGTATAAGTTTAACCTACAGACGTATATACGTCACCCAAATACAACAATGAGCCACCACAGACGTATATATACGTCGAATTGTAGTCAAATCTCGCATTAGCATGGTTGCTAATGCGGTTTCATTATATGAGTGGGTGTTAAGGTTAAGGTTTTACTTCAGGTTTTTACAGATTCTTTGATAAAATCTGAATAGAACAACTCAATCTTATGCAGTAAGTCAGCAGATTAAAAGACGTTTTCACAGTTTTAAATCAGCTTGTGTTACTGCAAGAGTTTCCTTTTTATCTTACACTGCATGGGGATCGGGATAAATTATTTCGGATTAAATATGATTATTTGACATTTAAAGAAAATCTAAATATATTTTCCCTAAATGTCAAATAATCATATGAAGATTTTCTCTAAATGCCAAAAAATAATAATATTGTCTGTAGTGTCACTGTCACATTTCGTCTGACTGAAAGTGATGGGAATGAAACTGTTTGAAGATGCTTAGACGCATGTTTAACATCAGAATTTAACATAAAAAAGTCATGTAAAACCTGTTTTATTCTTTTTAAGGGTATTGTTATGGAAACATTTGCAATGTCATCATTGCCACACTTTGATGTTGGCGGGACAATACATCTGATTGTTAATAATCAAATAGGCTTTACTACACCCCAACGAGGAGCTAGGTATGTGGAGAAATCGTTATTTGTTACAGTCCTCTGTCTACAAAATTTGTATTGATTGCAAATCGTACCATTTTCATCACAGAAAATTGTCTTTTTGCATACTACGTTTTTTTCTAAATGACTAGCAAAATAGTTTGAGATATTGAGAGCGTGAAGTGAGTGTGGAATATGACCCTTACCGAAGGATTAGTTCGAGATATCAACATCTGACTTTACATGACTGTCTTTTTGCATGGGGGAACTGGGATTAGCTTAATCTCGGATTTAATCTGACATTCACCAAATTAAAAATCAATCCTGATATGTTAACGTAGGACTTAACATGGTTGTCTTGCCGATCGGACTAATGTGTCATAACCAATGACGTCTCTGTGCTTTGTGGGTTCAATCCCCACTACTGTCCATAGCTCAAATAAATAGAACCAGGATCGGAAGCAGGACACACATTGATAACAGTCTTTAAAGTGGCCATCCTGTATAAATAATCGGAAATGGTTATTGTACCATTTTTATAACAGAAAAAGTACCATTGTGCATATACTATGTGTACAAAGACACAAAAATTGATACGAATTCGTAAACTACGCACAGAAATTCTAGTAACCCTCTTGTTGCTTTGTTTACTTGTTCAATTACTTGATTTGGAAAAAAATACATTAATTCACGAATTTATTAGAAACAACATATGTGTCATGATTGCAGTATTCATTTTTAAAATAAAATACACAGGTTGGCTTAAAATGCCAATTTGCCAGGTCTGATTGCCTGAAAAATTGAATTCACATTCTCTAAACATGTAGTATTATATTTTTCAGGAGTTCTCAGCATTGTAGCGATGTCGGTAAAATGACTAACTGTCCAATTATTCATGTTAATGGCGATTATCCAGAGGTAATAGTATTTGACTAAATAAAATAACTGTCGGGTTTATCTCAAAAATTCGTTTCATAAATTTGTTTAACATTTTCACCTCGATAAGTGTCTTTGTGCACTGTCATTTATGGTTCGTCTCAAAAGTGCACTTTAATTTGTTTTACAAATCATTTCATTTTCATATCAGATTGTGTGCCTGCATCTATCCCAGGTAGGCAATCTAGAAGCCACAAATTACTAAGGGACCGTCTCAAAAATTCGCTTAAATTCGCTCACAATTCGCTTCATTTTCACCTTAGATGAAGTGTTATTGTAACACTTAAGTGTTACAATAACACTTCATCTGAGGTGAAAATTATTAGGAATGAAGAGAATTGTGAAGCATTTAAGTATGCACAGAAACACTTCTTCTGAAAAGAAGTTGAAAGGCATGATGCGAATTTATAAATCGTAAAGGCGTAAATAAAACGAATTCCAAAACGAAATTTTGGAACAACAAAATCCGCCACAACTTCAGCTGGATTGTTGAAGTGTGTATGACCGACCATCTTAGTGCCACTAGAAATGAAGTTTTAGAAATTACATCATTTGTATGGTTGTCCTTGAATTGTTATGATAGTGAAAGTGTCTCTTTATATAAAATAGTCCTAAAAAACCTAGCTTTCTTTGAAAACTAGGTATTTTTAGGACTTTTTATTCATTGAACAAACTCTCATCTCCTATTCTTGATTAGACCCTACGTATCTGAAATATTATTTTTGTTTAAGGAAGTAGCTCGAGCTGCAAAGATGGCGTTTGATTACAAATGTGAATTTCACGAAGATGTCATTGTTAACATGCACTGTTACCGAAGATGGTTAGTTGTTACAATTTAAGGGTCTGATAATCCGACGCTGTTCCTTTAATCAAGACTAAGGACACATGAAATATGAAGACTTTCTATAGGCGAAATGAACTGTCATTGCTTCTGTGGTTGGTTAAATTTTTCCGTCGGAAAAATTTAACCAATCACAGAAGCCATGACAGTTCATTTCGCCCGCAACGATTTTCCATGTAAACGTGTCCTAAGAAAGTGCCCAAAGTTTAAAATTGTCTTACGAGGCTAAGTGAGGCTTTTTTTTTGCATAAAAGGCTCTTTTCCAACTTACCGAATGCAATCATCCTGTTCTAGAATGGAGCCTAGTATTGTATGAATACTCTATAGTTGAAGAACTGGTGTTTATTACTGCAATATCCAGTGGCAATATACAATAATATGCAATATAAAGTTTCAGCCACCGGGCCTTAATCCAGGACTTTAAATCAAGTCTTGAATTTTTAGAAACTCTAGATTGAACGAAGTGTCAATAAGTTATAGTTATCATGGGAGGAGACCATAATGGTGAACAATTTTATTCGATGTTTCCTGTTTATTATTTCATTTAAATTTTAAGTAAAAAAATATCAAAAGCACGGAAACATTCGAAAGAACACTATATAAAAATGGTTTAAATATTTTACCAAGCAACCTTCAGAAACTGGTGCACAGTTGTTCGAACGTGGATTAAACAAGGATTAGCTTAATCTAGTATTAAATCTTACTTTAACCAATCAGAATTGATTAGAAATCAATTCTGATTGGTTAAAGTCAGATTTAATACTGGATTAAGCTAATCAGAGTTTAATCCAAGTTCGAACCACTGGGCCCTGGTGCACAACTCCAGATTTCTTCAGGTTGGTTGATACATAAATCAATGGTTGATAAAATTGTTATCGAATAACATCCATTTTCGTGCAGTGGAAATACTATTTCCCATACCAGATATGAGAATTTATCCTTCTGAAGATCCTTCATATTGCAGACTCAGCTTTAGACAGACCAACGTGATAGAGGAAAAAGTTGTAATTCTTAATAGCTTAATGTATGATTATCGGTTTCAAAAGATCCATCATCATGCACTAAGCAATTTTTTATTGTGCATACTTTATATGCACAATAACACTTAATCTAAGGTGAAAATGAAGCGATTAGTGAAGCGAATTTAAGTGAATTTTTGAGACGAACCCTAAATGCATGTTCTGAATCCCCCTTTTCATTATAGGGGTCACAATGAACTGGATGATCCAACGTTTACCAATCCATCAATGTATAAGATTATCCATGAACGCGTGTCTGTCCCAGAGCTCTATAAAAATAAGCTCATGAAAGATAACGTTATAACAGAAGAGTATATGAATGATTTTGAAACACATTATTTTGAGTATCTTAACCAACAACTTGCACAGTCAGATACTTTTAATGAAGTTTGGGCTCCCTTTAAAGGCAATTGGAAAGATTTGACACAAGCAGATTATACATCAACAACGGTTTGGAATACAGGTAAGTAACCGTTCACAAAATGCGTATAAAGAATGTTATACCATTTTCATCACAGAAGAAGTGTCTTTGTGCATATTAAGTATGCACAAAGACACTTTTTTCTGAATGAAAATTGATACAAATTTCCATACGAATTATGCGAATGGGTGTTCTTTATTCCACAATTATGTTGCATGTTAGTTTTTATTAAGACCTCTGATATTTTCTTTTTCTGCCTGAAACTTTTAGTCAGAAGCACCCTTTCAAAAGCCCTTAAGAACAGGAGTATTCTGCTAGGCTGATAAGTACAAATGACTAAACTCCGACTGGAAGCAACTCCTTGCTGATTCAATTATCATTCAATTGCCAAAAATGTAAAATTAACCTTTTGAGAGGTTTGTATACTGCCCTGACCATTCGCCGCATTGAAATCGGGATAATCCGCTTCGGAGTATGTATGATTACTTTTAGAGAAAATCTGCATGTGATTATATATGACATCCAGAGAAAATCTGTTCCAAATTTTATCTAAATGTCAAATAATTATATGTTATCCAAAATAGATTATCCCGATTTTCATGCAGTGATCGGTTTTTCAGGTTGTGACGTGAATGTTCTAAAACAAGTTGGTGAACAGTCAGTAAATGTTCCAGACGCATTTGGTTTACATCCTCACTTGAAGAAAATTCTCGTGCAAGCTCGGCAGAAGAAACTAGTGGAAGGTACTAATATTGACTGGGCTACCGCTGAAGCAATGGCCATTGGAACATTGCTACTGGAAGGTAAATAATTTAGAATTATGTCTTGTTCGTGTGTAAGGAACTATTCTTTTGTAAATCAAACGGTTTTCTTAGGTAGTGTTCTTTTCTGCCTAAACATTATGTGAAGTCGTCTGTCAAAACAGTGACATATTAAAACATACAAAGTGTAGTCGCAACTTGTACACATAAATTGTTTCATGGCACTGCATGATAATCGGGGTAATTCGTTTCGGATTAAATATGATTATTTGAGAAAATCTGCGTGTGAATATTTTCTCTTAAATGTTAAATAATCTTAGGGTTCGTATCAAAAATTCGCTTAAATTCGCTTCACAATTCGCTTAATTCCAATTAATTTTCATCTCAGATGAAGTGTTATTGTGCATACTTTGTACGCACAATAACACTTCGTCTGAGGTGAAATTAAGGCGAATTTAAGCGAATTTTTGAGGCGAACGCTTATGTAATCCGAAATCGATTATTCTGACTTTAATGCAGTGTAGTAAACACATAATTTCAAAGCTTCCAAGTTAAAGAAAATGTAGTGAAGGGTTAAGGGCAGATATAACTGTTGAACTGGTGCTGGTCGCGGATTTGCAGTCAGTCAAAAAGTTTATCTGTCAGCGACTAATAGATTTACTTAACCCACGAAATATTCACTGATTGCTGACGACTATGTCTATTGTACTTGGTCCTCACACTTGAGAACTGGCTTCTATTACGTTTTCATTACTAGGACAAAATGTTCGAATTTGTGGGCAAGATGTTGGTCGTGGAACATTTAGTCAGAGACATGCAATGGTTGTCGACCAGAACACTGAACAAATTTATATTCCGCTCAATCACATGAAAGAAGACCAGAAAGCATTTTTAGAAGTAAGATACACTGCGTGAAAATCAGGATAAAAATATTAGACATTTGGAGAAAATCTGTTCCAGATAATTTGGTTGTCCCGATTTTCATGCAGTTCACATAAAACAGGGCCTATTCTAGATTAGGAGGACAGCGTTCGATTGGTTGAAAAGGGCATTTTTTATGTAAAAAAGTCCTGAAAATACCTAAATTTTTTTTGAAAACTAGGTATTTTTAGGACTATTTTACATGAAAGAGGCAATTTGTTCTTCATTATTTAAGAGGTAGCGTCCGATTGTTGAACCCTTAAATGGTCGCGTCGTCTAGAATAGGGCCTGTAAAATACAGATCTAATCATATTGACTGACCGAAAAGCTTGATAAAGAACAAACCATCTTTCTCCCTTGAACTTTTTTTGTATCTTTAAGGGACCGTCCACAATATTCGTTTGGAGATAAGTCCTTTTCACAGTGAGACTACTTAATAGTTATGTTAACATAGCTTCCTACACGTTGTGTAGTCTAGCGTGAAAATTGTGAACTACATACCTGTTGCACACTTACCTTCTTTGTTATGGAAATAACGGTTTCTAGGTCCCAAGCCAATTCATTTCTTTCTTTTATATGATATTTTTCGCCATTCAGCTGATATTCCTATTTTTCCTTCTTAGTTTGTCTGTGTCTAGTGGGTGATACTTCTCCACATAACCTTTCAGGGCTGTGTCTAGTGGAAGATACTTCTCCACATAACCTTTCAGCGCTGTGTCTAGTGGAAGATACTTCTCCACATAATCTTTCAGTGCTGTGTATAGTGGAAGATACTTCTCCACATAACCTTTCAGTGCTTTCATGTTCATGTAAAGTCTTTTCTTGGTAACCATAACCAAATTCAAAAGTTCACTTTTATATTCGATTTCTATTTAGATTGGAAATAGTTTATTATCAGAGGAAGCAGTGTTAGCATTTGAGTATGGCATGAGTATAGAGAACCCAGATAATTTATGTATATGGGAAGCACAATTTGGTGATTTCTTTAATGGTGCACAAATTATTATTGATACGTTTATTTCTAATGGAGAACGTAAGTATCAGTTAGAAATATCTATGGACCATCCACAATATTCGTATCGCAATTCGTTCCATTTTCATTACAGAAGAAGTATATATATGGGATGGGTGGGACACTAAGAATGCACAAAGACACTTTTTCTGTAGGAAAATTAATAGGAATTTCCGTACGGATTTTGTGAACGGTCCCTTACTGCCTTATCTATTATGTTGGGTCATGGTAAGTTGTTATCGAAAGGAGCGAAATGTACTTTCACCTCATATTATTCACCGATATTTTTAGGACTATTTGACATAAAGGGGGCAATTTCTTTTGCATTATGTAAGGGGAAGCGCCCGATTGTCCGGACTCTTAAAAGGTCTGGAATAGGGCCTGGTATGGGTTTTTTCTTTTAGCATTGAATCGTACTTGCCAGGTGTTGTTAACTTAACAAGCGGCCATTGGATTTATAACCATAGAGGACAGGGTGTTGATTTTTTTTTAATCATTTTTAATCATTTCTGTAATACAGTCCGACCCCGTTTAGTGAAACACTCAAGGGGGGATAAAAAATCGTCCCACTTATCGGGGGCCACACTTAAGCAAACTCCGGATAAGTGGGACTTTATTTAAAATGTCCCATATATCGGGGTTTTGGAAGAAAACAAACAACAAAATCTTCATACCATTTTGCTGAAAAATGTATTTTTAACAGTATGTGCATATCATATATTTACATATATAAATACAAAATACTTTATTGTGTAACGATGCAAAAAAACTGTATATGTTTTGAAATGCAAACATACGAATGTGATTTTGAAAAAAACAACTGACAAACAACTTTCGATTCTACGAAACATCGTACAAGTGTTCCACTAAAGCGGTTTTTTTTACTAAGGGGACATGACATAGCGGGGTTGTACTGTAGTATATGTTTTTGACAACTTACAACAACCTTTTCAATCTATCCGATTTGTGTCTTTTTCAGCCTATTGATGTTATTTACCCTTGATTAACAATGTTAGAAAATGATCACACGAGCTTTAACAATCCTGTGTGACCATTGTTAACCTGTGCATTTAATGGGTTAAGGTGTCGTTGTTTCTTTTAGTAAAGTGGCTTCTACAAAGTGGTTTAGTTCTTCTTCTACCTCACGGTATGGATGGAGCTGGTCCTGATCATTCTAGCTGTAAAATTGAAAGGTTTCTTCAGGTAAAACAATTTAAGTATTTAAGTATTTAGATCTCCGTCCACAAAATTCCTAACACGAATCGTACAATTTTCATCAGAGAAGAAGTGTGTATTTTTGATGCTAATTTTGTGGACGATCCCTTTATATTACGATCTTCTTAAAAATAAAGTTATATCATTAATAGGCGACTTTGAAAAACGTGAAGCTCTTCGCGAGCAACGTTATCATAAGCTACCTTAGGGACCGTTTCAAAAATTCGCTTAAATTGGCTTAAATTCGCTTAGCATTTCGCTTCATAATTCGCTTCATTTTCATCTTAGATGAAGTGTTATTGTAACACTTGAGACGGACCCTTATCTCCGATACTTTGAAAGGGATTATGTTTTATGTATCTTACAGAAATGTCAAGTTTTCAAAGAACAGAATTAATGTGGCTGTAACTTTTTTTCTTCTGTAAAGTAAAGTGGATATCATTCTATTTTTGGATCCTTTGGGATCATGAATGAAAGATACATGAATGAAAAGGGGATAATACATTTAGGATTATATGTGATTTCTGACTTTTAGAGAAAATCTTCATATAATTATTTGACATTTCCAGATTTTCTCTAAATGTCAAATAGTTATATATAGTCCGAAATAAATTTTCCGTTTTTCACGCAGAATAGG
This sequence comes from Bougainvillia muscus, assembly GCA_032352715.1. NCBI lineage: Eukaryota > Metazoa > Cnidaria > Hydrozoa > Anthoathecata > Bougainvilliidae > Bougainvillia > Bougainvillia muscus. The sequence continues at coordinate 2,309 of JAUCNQ010008571.1, read as the reverse complement.
ACATGCTAAAAGTACTATGAGTACATAAATTTTATCTTCAAAAGAATGTAGCAACCAATCTAGTCAACTGGAGATCTAACATCTAACAATTAATTTATCCTACGTGTTAGTTATACAGTGAGTGGTGTCCTTCCAATTTAGTTATGTGACAGTGCTGAAGATAGAATGGACAGTGATGACGTCAACATGCAAATTGTGAATCCAACCACACCTGCTCAATATTTCCATCTGCTTAGAAGACAGGTTAATTCTATTGCCTCTCTTGTGAAAAGGTTCATAGATGGTGTGGGCCGTCCACAAATTTCGTATCCGGAAGCGTATCAATTTTCATTCAGAAGGAGTACATTGCATGCTCAAAGATACTTCTCCTGAGATGGAAATGGTACGATTTCTGGTACGAAATTTGTGGATAGTCCATAGTCCATCTCATTTGAGACTTAGTATATTATAGAGTTACTGCATGCAATGGTGTTGCTATTTAGCTACTAAGACACCCATCATCATACATAAAGCAATTATGAATTAATGACTTTGTTTAATGCTGTGACTACTCAAAAATTCACTTATATTCGCTTCACACTTCGCTTCATTTTCACCTCAGATGGAGATGGAGTGTCACAATAACACTTCATCTGATATGAAAATTAATAGGAATAACGCGAATTGGGAAGCGAATTGGGAAGCGATTTTTTGAGACGAACCCTAAGTAAAAATATGTTCTAAATATAATAGTTATAAGTGGAACTGACTTCGTATCTCTATCATATATTGATTAGCTTCACTCTCGTCATATTTGGTTTCAGCGATTTTGTCGATACCATAGAGTTGAAACAAACAAACTATGCAAACGGTGCCCATTAACTGCCTGTGATAATTCTCGATAGCTTCCTTTAGGGGTTTTTTACGAGATGGTTTGTCTCTGAGTAAAGTCTCAGCATGTTAAGGGATCGTCCACAAAATTCGTATCGTAATACGAACCATTTTCATCACCGAAGAAGTGTTTTTGTGAATACTAAGTAATGCACAAAAACACTCCTTCTGTTATGAAAATTGATAGAAAATTGCGATACAATTTTGTGAACGGTACTAAGCGTTTTGTGAACGAACTAAGCGCTCGTCTCAAAAATTCGCTTAAATTCGCTTCACAAATCGCTTAATTTTCAGCTCAGATGAAGCGTTATTGTGCATACAAAGTATGCACAGTAACACAACATCTGAGATGAAAATTGACAGGAATGAAGCGAATTTGTTAAGCGAAACCATTATAATCAAAATATTTTTTCATTTTAGCAAATTCGTAATTTCAGAAAGCCATTAATTATTGCATCACCGAAACTCATTCTACGGATGAAAGTAAGGCCTGTCTACAAAATTTATAACGTTAATTATTTGAGATAAAAATGGTCTGACTGTAAAAAATTAATTCAGTCAGTTGGTTTCGTCTCAAAAATTTGCTTTAATTCGCTTCACTAATGGCTTCATTTAAAGCATGCACAATAAATGAAAAATTGACAGGAATGAAGCGAATTTTTAAAGCGAATTTTTGAGACGAGCCTTTGGTCATTGTTGGTACTGTCCACAAAATTTCTATGGGCTTTTGTATCAATTTTCAGACCGAAGAAGTGTCTTTGCACACACTACTTCTGTAATGGAAATGGTACGAATTACCATACGAATTTTTTTAGACGATCCCTTAGATGCACTAAAATCTCTAGGAATTATTTCATCTTTATCCAGATGAACTGCATCAGAGTCATCTGAAGCCCTTGTCCAGGCTTCCCTTTAAATTATGATGCCCAAGTGCCCCTTTTATGTGAAATAGTCCTAAAACTTTCTTTGAAAACTAGGTATCTTTAGGGATCTTTTACATAGAAATTGATCAAACACTGCTCTCCATTCCTAGATTTGACCTTGTATCTACCTTGCAATTTGCCTTCTTTTAGGCAGCGACTTCAAGTCTTTCAGAAATGGATTTTGGTACTTACTTTCAACCTATTTTGAATGATACTTGTGATCCAAGTAAGATTAAAAAAGTTTTATTTTGTTCCGGAAAATATTACTACGAACTTGATAAACTAAGGACGACGAAACAGAAAGAAAATATTGCTATCATCAGACTCGAGGTTAGGGACCGTTCACAAAATTCGGATCAATTTTCATACAGAAGGAGTGTTTTTGTGCATAGATAGTATGCACTAAAATATTTATTATGTGATGAAAATGGTTTGTATTAGGACTCGTTTACATGAAGACTTTCTATAGGCGAAATGAACTGTCATGGCTTCTGTGATTAGTTAAATTTTTCCGTC
>JAUCNQ010008460.1:0-14058 GCA_032352715.1 Bougainvillia muscus | reverse complement strand
GTGTTCTTCAAATTATGTGTTCGGTAAATATTTGAAAAATTCATACAGAAGTGTCCTTGGTGGAGTTCATTTTTAGCTAAAAATGCACTCCACCATGCTCGATATTTTAGAGATTTGTTATATATTTGCCGAACAGATATTTTGAAGAACACCTCTGGAGGGATGCTTCCGACACTACATATTACTTGAAAGTTACTTCATCCGCGGAGATGATGTAATGTTCACGAAAGGTAATGTTCTCATTGCAATTTTTGTGAAGATATTCGATACATGGTGTTGTTCTTTAAACGTTTAGCAACTCAGTATACAGAGATTTTTAATATTTTGGTCAATTCGAATTTCTGTTTGGTGCTTTGACTATTGCTCGATGCCAGATTACCTCGAATAGTCGTTTGTAATCCGAAGCTAATTATTTAGAATTTCATACACAGGAAAATGTTTTTGAATTTTGTGATGTAAAATTTCTATTTTTAGGAACTTTCACTTTGTGTCTTGTGTCCAGCAAAGCTATGATGAAGAACCAATCTTTTTAATTCTTAATACCTTTTTGTATGATGATGGTTAATTCTTAACAGCTTTTTGTATGATGATTGGTCTAAACCCTATTCCTGATGGGCGATTTTCAGAACTTATTTCTGAGAGGGTTATTTTAACAACTTCATATTTGGCAGACATAAAGTACTAATGAAATGCTTTTCAAAGACATAAAATGTTTTATGTTGACATCAGCAGTTTTTGCTGACATCATTTTAAATTGGCAATTTTTCAAGGGGAAAGTGCGGTAAAATGACGTCACAGCGAAAAGTGACGTCATAGAGGACAAGGGACAAGCATTTTACCTTCATATGAAACAACTTTGGGCAAGAAGGGTATAATACCAATGCTCAAAGTGATAAACTGCAGAAGGTATGCTTACTCAAAGTTATAAGTGTTTTGACCGTAAAATTAGAGGGGGTCTTGAGCAATAACCTGTAACTTGTCATATACACAAGCTATGACCTTGAAACTCTAACAGAATGTGAGAGCACCAAGGTACGTAGTAAACTTAGTAAATTATTAATAGCCCAGCAAACACAATTTCAAAAATGACGTCCTCAAGACGTCCCTACGACGTCGAGACGTCTTTAGGACGTCAATTTTGGTCCTGTGTAAGTTGGGAGTTAACAAATGACATTTAATGATCATTATGTTAAATTATTAAAGATAACTAACTTTTGGGCTCAACTATATTGCTTTGAGTGTAAGCTGGTTAAAAAGTGTTCTGTATCCGCCTATGGCTTAAAAAAGGGTACCAAACGCATTTCTTTGCACACTAGTGGGTATACATGATAACATACGAATAAAGACAAACGGATGGAAAATAATTTATAGGCGTACAATTTTTCAATGAACAGCCTATAATTTCAAATAGAGATTCATTTTTTGTCTCTAAGAATGACTTAAGTATGGATCAGAAAAAACTGTCGTAAATTCAAATCCTTTGAAAGTCAATCTAATCGTAATGTTCACAAAATAGAACGAATACTATACAGGATGTAAATAAATCTGTTTACCATTGTAAATAAATCTGTTTACCATTAACGATAACTTATACTTTTTATCAAGGAATTTTTTTTTTCACACAGAACATAGCACAGAATAGTTAACGGATTTGTTAAAAATGACTTCATTTTTAAATAAATGTCAATAATATCCAATCACATATTCTGGGTTTTGCATGGATCTAGTAGAGGTGGATGAAGACCATGAAATCGTTATTAATTTTTAATACTTTAATAAATGATCACTAGCCTTCTGAAGGCTTATGATCATCTGTTAACTGTTAATAATCAATTAGTTTTAATCTCCATCTTCAGTGGCGGATCCAGAGCTTGAAAATAGTAGGCAAGTACCTACGAAGAAGTGTAAAACAATTAAAATTTCAAAGAAATTTTAATTGTTTTACACTTCTTCGTAGGTGTTTGCCTACTCCTGGATCCGACCCTGATCTTAGCGCAACTAGACTTGATTAAAATCAACAGTGCGGGAGGTCATTTAATTAGTGATTTTAAAGCATATTTTACATGTCATCATCACATATTTTAACTCGCATAATTTCACTTGAATATCAAACCTTATGTATTCACACTTCCGGATTATTTAAAAAAAAGACGTAAAAGATTTTCCCAATTTAGGTAGGTGGGTGAGTGTGAAAATCTCTATAAATATAATGATATTGCTTGGTATTTTAAGCTTCTTAAGTTTGAAATCTACAAAGCATCGCTATGTAACCTCGACAACTACCGGTTGATGTATAGTCGTGGGTAATAGAGGAGGACACTTGCTTTTAGATCAAAGTCTAAATCCATACTGAATACATTACGCATAAAAATAATGTTTGGTATGTCCAGGGGTCTGGACACGAGTCTCATGACTTCACAATACCGGTTTTCGATCAGATCGCTTTTAATACGTCGCAAACTAATAGAACTATATTACTTAATATTAATAAGTTAATTCTCCATGTTATATCCTACCACTGAAATAACTTCCTACGATCAATATTTAAGGCACTTATAAATTAACCTCCTTCTCAGGGTCCTATATCTCTTTGAAATCAGAGAGACCCTGTACCCTGGGAACGAGGTTGATTTTTCAATTACGAATGTACTTGACCATGACTATGGTTTTTGTAAATAATAAGACCCGACCGTCTCAAAAATTCGCCTCAGAAATTTGCTTCATTGATATCAATTTCCATCTCAAAAGAGGAGGCATTGTGCGTACTTTGTTGTGCAGACCCTTATTCTGAGTTGCAATGGAACGATTTTTGGAGCGAATTAAAATGAATTTTTGAGACGAGCCCTAAGAAAATGGTCCACAACTTTGAGTTTCCATCTCCGTGCTTTGCCTAGGTTAGACCACGTTCTAACTCCGCATTCTATTATTAAGGTTGATTTTTTTGTCTTCAGATTCTGACCAGTGCTGTAAATATATTCAACCTCATTCCAACGTTATCTCCTCTATTTTTGCATAACGGGTGCGAAGAAATAAGGGAAGGAGGCTGTAAATATTATTTGAAATTATTTTATGTTTGTAAATATGAACGATGTATTTACCTATCACGTGATGTGGTATCTAATCAGCTGTTTATTTTCTGGGACCTAACCTTGTCCCCAGGGTCTTTCGCTTTTTTATGCGGATGGAAAGTGAAAAGGGTCCTGGTAGTGGAAAAGGGTCCGTCCTCGTAAAAAAGCGAAATACCCTTGGGACGAGGTTTGCTGGTACTAGTTGAATATAAGTAGATTACACTTTGATTAGCATTCACCGCACGTAATCCAACTGTATCCGGACTTATTTTCAGTTCGTTTTTGTCCATATTACAGAATGCGAGCATTCTGTCGTAATACTGACGTATACGGGAGTAGACGGACTGTATAAAGGTCCGGATATAGCTGGATTTTGTGCAGTGATTCGACTGCGCAGTACATTCATAACTCTGCCACTGTCGATCCATAGGCGGGCTCAGAACATGCTTTCCCTTAGTCAAAGCAATAGAATGGAGATTGAAAGCATGCTCAATCTCATTAATTTTTAATTGCTTTTGTATGATAATGGGTCTTTAAAGACCCATTATCATACAAAAGCTATTACGAATTAAAATGTTTAGTTCTTCATCGTGCTGTTCTGACTAGGGCTGGATCCGCCACTGATAAAATTTCGATTTTTGACTTCATACATTTTAGGCATCATCTTAACTGTGTGTTATATTTTATGACGTTATAAAGATGTGATAATCTCTTAACTCATTCAGTGCCGAAGATGTTAGTGATTGCTAATCATTGTTTGATTTCCGCTATAAAAGTAGCAAGGAACAAACAATCATTGGTTATCAAAATGGCTTACAGCACTGAATGAGTGGTTGACAAATATTTAGCTTTATATATTGGTGTAAATATAAAGGTTTATAACCTGAAAAAATAAATACAAATTGGATGCAAATTATTTTCCATAACTATACTATAATAACTAACATCCCCTCCACCGCTTGTCATAGCATCACGATGGAGAATGAGGTGTTTAAAACAGTTCAAACAAAACAATTCAAAAAGGACGTCTTGACGACGTCGCGACGTCGTTAGGATGTCAATTTTGGGTCTGTATTTGCTGGGAAATAACCTAATGTATGGTGATGGATTCGAGTCTCTAGTTTACTATTATGTCTACAGGGCCGTAGCAACCAATAATTTTCCTAACAGATAACATGTAACCTCGTTCCCAGGGAAATTTATCTCTTCTCTCAAAACAAAAAGAGATAAATTACTCTGCGAACGAAGTTTTTACTCACGATGAAATTTAACAATAGGAACGAAGCGTGCGAAGGTGAAAATGAACACACAGCGTCCCACTCTTATTAAGAAGCTCACTACTAATGACCAGATTGGTTAAGACATTTTTCTTAAATAAGTTCCTGGTTATTGTGAAATCAAAACATAGTGAAAGTCGCTGGGGACGATGTTGTAAACTCTGTTGCAAAAACCCATGGTACAGTGAATTGCGAATCCTGTGGCGGGTCCAGCCCTAATCAGAGCAACGCGACTTTGAGTCTTCATTCCACTGCTGTGACTAAGGAAAAGCATTTTCTGAGTCCTCTGAATATTATCAATATTAAGATAATACACCCCTTAACGGGATTTTTTTGTGCCTCAGAAAATTTTACAACCTCGCGATAGCAGGGCATCTTGTATCTTTCTGAATCTCTGGAAAGCCTACACGAATTCCAAAGAATCAAAACGATACAAAATGCCCTGAGATTTTATCACTGTGAAATTTACTAAAACAAGTTATACCATTAATTTGTGTCTCCATCTGAGACTCTTTTTATGCTTATTTTATAGAGGCGGATTTAGAACCTTTGTTTACTTTTTGACAACAACAACGGGACTCACAGTCATGATTTTTGATAAGTACGCTGATGGTCTCTTTAGACCATCACCATACATTAAGCTATTACGAATTAACATTTCTAGTTCTCCATCGTGAGTAAGTATTGCGACAGCTAGGTGTTTTTGTAATACATTAGTTCACGGATACTATAGTAGTAGTAAAGACGCCTCTGTTTGTACAGTTGTACCTCTTTTAGTGGGACACTCAAGAGGAATAAAAAAGCCGTCCCACTTAACTCTAATCTAACTGGGAAGGGGGGGGAGGGGCGGGGTTATTTTTAATGACATTTGTTCCCAACATACAAGCACATACATTATACATAAAACATTTAACCGGGGGGGGGGGGTTGGCAGGCACCCGTGTGCTGTTGTTACAAGAGCACGTTGCTCTTAATAATAAATAAACACATATATTGATGTGCGGTATAGTGTAAGTGGTGGCGGTGGAAACACACTACACAGCCCCCCCAGTGCAGAGTGTGCATTATGGTGTATGGTGGGTGTAAAATAGCAATCACACACACATCCAACAAGAATTATAAAACAAACTGCTCTGAACAAAAATTGTGCAAAATATAATTTAATAGGACAGAGCCAGAGGGGCATAGCTAGAGTAGTGATGAGAAGAAAAGCAGCTTACTTATTTTTTATGTGGTGGTGCCAAGCCCAAGAAGGGCAATTAAATCTCTGGAAAAAAATCTTATCAAACGCACCTCTGACCTTTCCAAAAATCATAACAGTCGACTCAAGAGACTGAGTGTGACCGAATATTTTCATCTCTACTCACGGAATCCTCTCAGCTAAGGAAACTCAGCCTGTTGTGTTGTTGTGTTGTTGAGGTCCGATTAGTAAAAGGACCTTGTATGCGAAACTTTCGCGCTTGTCCTACCCTAGTCAAAAAGGTCATAATTTAGTCAGACCCTGGGCTGAAAAGGTCAACGACCTGTTTACCCCTGGGTTTACAACTGTTTTTCAATACAAATCTTTGTTGCCAAGCAACAATTTTTATATTCTGAACTGTTTGATCCACGATGATGATATGGTTGAGCCAACGCTTGCGTTCTACTGACATAAAGGCGGCTAGCTAGCCGTATTTAAGTTAGAACGGAACCGTAGCCTAAGGAGCAGAATCGCGGGACCACGTTTCCAGCGGCTACACGCTATACGCTGCGGGATAAAACACTTTCATATCCTTGCGAGATACACCAAGCACGCTTAAAGTCGTAAATGAAAGATTCATAGTCATCTAGATTTAAGTTGCTTTCAGCAACCCTAGTCGCAGTGACTGAAACGACTACCTCTGGACCCGCCCCTGCTAGATGTACAGTTTCTGAACTTTTTCCATGTTTTGCTACCTAAAGCTTCTTGTCGGTTTCTTATTTTTTTCTTCTTATCTTTAGTCACTGTGAAGTAACTAATGTACCTGAAACCCTCAACGACACGCTTAACCACGTCCTACTCGCGAGGTAGGGCACTTTGCCCAATGTTGGCTCCAGGAAGACCTATTTCCGTTGAATTTCATTCAGATTAGGAAAATATTCGTAATGTGTTTTCGTTTGTTAGACAATAAGTTTCTTATTTAATAAAATGTTTTAGTTTCTTACGTTAATATGATTGCAGTGGGATCCCGATAAGTGGAACCCCAAGGAGACCGGCAAAAATGGTTCCAGTTAGCGAATGTTCCACTTATCCGAAGTTGCACAGGGGGCGAAAATACACCAAGGAACCGGTAAAAATGGTTCCATTTGACGGGAGTTCCACTTATCCGGGGTTCTACTAATCGGGATTCAACTGTACTACTATTAAGTTTAGTAAATAAACTATACCCTAACCCCCCCCCCCCCCCCCCCTATACTTCTTGACAGTTAAGTGAAACAAATCTAGGTTACATGGACCTATGGAACAGAAGTTAGATAGGGGGAATTTTCCCAACGATCAAAACTTTAAAATTGACGTCCTTTTCACGCTCCTGGACGTCTTAAATTTAGTCTATGCTCTTTGGGTAATAGCATAGGAGTGTTTAATCATATACAATTTAATGCTTTGTCCAGAGGCGGACTCAAAACGTGTCTTTCCTCAGTCACGTCAGTAGAATGAAGACTCAAGTCAGTAATTTTTAATTGGTTTTGTATGATGATGGATCAATAAAGACCCATCATCATACAAAAAGCTGTAAAGAAACAAAACGTTCAGTTTTTCATCTTGATACTCTGACTAGGGCTGGATCCGCCACTGTTGTCCTTTTTCTTCTTGACAGATTTGACGACTTATCTCATTTCATTATGAACTGAAAAGACCCTCAGGGGCGGATTCAGAACATGTATTTACGCAGTCACAGCAATGAAATGGAGATTCAAAACATGCTCAAAGACATTAATTCTAATATCTTTCTTTGTATGATGATGGTCTCTTAAGATCATCATCATATAGAAAGTTATTGAAAATTAAAACTTTTAGCTCTTCCTCGGGTTCCTCTGACTAGGACTGGATCCTCCACTGACCCTGGGAAAGAAATTGGTTTCAACTATATTTCTATTACTGTTTAGACAAAATGCAGCTTACCTTGATATTATCAGCTGTTCTTTTGTGTTATACACACGCTTTAACCCCCACTCAAGAAACAGTTAACTGCGCAAAAAATGATATTGAGGATTTCATTAGAAGTACAAGAGATGGCGCTTAGTTTCCATTTATTGGTGGTTTTGTACGTTTGTCATTTCATGATTGTGTTGGAAACGGTCATTGTGATGGTTGTATAAACAGAGACTTGGATGATAACGCTGGATTACCAAGATATATCGATGCGTTAGAGCCTGTTTTTACGCCGTTTGCAAGTTTGATGTCAAGAGCAGATTTTTATGCTCTAGCTGGTGTGACAGCATCAGAGTTTGCTGCAACCCAAGCTGGGAGTAATTTTACTGGTTTTCAACAATTTCAAGTTGGTCGCGCTGACTGTTCAACAAGCCATCTCGAGAATGATACTGAAGAGGTTTTTCCTACCACTGATTTTACGTTCGCTGACAGTACTACATATTTCCGCAATCTTTTTGACTTCTCAGTAAGACATGTGGTTTCTATACTGGGTGCTCATACATTAGGTCGTTCAAGAATAGGGAAATCTGGTTATGAAGGTAGTTGGGTGCCTCGTACAAACTCGGAAAGTCGATTGAACAATAGATATTATGTTGAGATACTGACCCAACCATGGGAACAGGAAACTGTCGCTGCTAGTGGTAAAATTCAATGGCAAGTCAATCCACCACCACCTCAACCAAACACAGAAGCAAACCGTCCTAACGATTTCATGATGTTAAACGCTGATATTGCGTTAGCTTTTAATATAACCCCTAGTAGTGATGGCTCTGTCAGTTGTTCTATATGTACAATTAGAATTGCAGGACGTAATAATCAACCATGCCGTGTGAGACATGCACAAAGTGCCATTGTAGCAGATTATGCTAGCGATAATGAAGCTTTTCTGAATGACTACACAGAGGCTTTCCTTCAAATGGTTAATCATGACAACAACGCCCTCTCAGATCCCACAACACCTACAACAACACCCAGTGGGCACAGACGTCTGTAAGACGTCTATTAGACGTCGAATCCTCGTCGCGACGTCTGAGACCAAATCCAAACGTCCGTTAGACGTCTATAAAAAGACGTCTTATCACAACATTGTTTAGACGTCCTACAGATGTCTGCATTACGATTCGATACTTATTGTCTTTCAAAGATATCTATATGACGTCTATTAGACGTCGTATTTTGTTCGAGATGCCTGAGATCAAATTCAGATGTCTATTAGATGTCTGAAAAACCCGTTTTTTTACGACAGCTTTCAGACATCCTGAACACATCGGTAATACGAGCTGAAATAGGTTGTCTTTAACAGACGTCTGCACGACGTCGTGAAGACGTCTGATAAGAAAACCCTTAGGACGTCTTGAAGATGTCTTACGGACGTCTTACAGACGTTTTAAATCATATTTCATCCTAAAAGACTGGGAACTAGTGTTAAATGACTTGTTATACTGTGTAATACAATATAATTAAGTCATCTTCGCAATTTTGATCGAGTTTTACAAAAGCGCAAGGTTTGCGCCAAAAGAATGCCTTATATCCCAAAGTCCGAACGTCCGCAAAGATCTCTACACAGACCACTAGTAGTTGAAAGTTAAATTATATTTAATAGCACATCAATTTCTCATTTTTCTTAACGCATAGGTAAGATAAAGTTTGATAAATGCCTTAACCACACAATAGCGAGTTACAGTGTTTATGCAGTCAACCTTAGGGTGAAATTCACTGAGATCGTGATTGGTGAACATATTATTGCATATGACATAATTTATCTCTAATAGAATTATGTCTTTAAGATGTCTATACGATGTCTATATGACATCTGTACGACGTCTATAAGATGTCTGTAAGACGCCTATAAGACATCTTGCATATGTCGCACTGAGACGTCTATAAGACATCTGAACAAGACGTCTAATAGTCTTTCACATTAGACCACCTGACGACATCTTACAGACCACAATTTTAGTCGTCTTACAGACGTCTAATAGATGTCTGTGTGTCCACTGGGCAACAACAACAACTACAACAACCCGAACGACAACAACAACTACAACAACAACACGACCCCCAACAACACCAACAACAACCCCACAACAACAACTACAACAACAATACGACCACCACCACCAATAACAACAACAACACCAACACCAACCACAACAACAACTACAACAACACGACCTCCAAGAAGAGGGAGAAGACCACGAACTCGAAACAGACAAGGAGATCCTAAGAATCAAGTTGATAATGGAATCTTAGGAGAGTTGCAAGATATTGAAGATGAATTGAGAGAACTACAAGACGACGTACAAGACTCGATAAAATAGATTATCTTATTATAATTTTCTATCATATCAACCTCGATCCCATTGCTTCTCGCTTTTTTATATTAGCATTTCCACTTTCTATCCTCATATAAAAAAAAGGGCACGAGGTTGTTTTCGTATCATTTCAACTAATTCACTTCTTTCTGGTGTAAGCACGTGAACTCTCAGAAGCGGAATCAGTGCATGCTTTTACTTAGTCACAGCAGTAAAATGGAGACTCAAAATTCATTAATTTGTAATTGCTTTTGTATGATGATGAGTCTCCACGATCGATCGTCAAAAAAAAGCTATTAAGAATTAAAACATTTAGTGCTTCATCGTGTTGCGCTGACTAGGGTTGGATCCGCCACTGACTGAACCCACCATACAGCACCCAATTCCACAATGTTCGGCTGTAGCTGAATATTGCTCAGCCTCGAACCCAATGTTGTTTTCTCTTCCAAACTGACAATGTTGTTCGAGGAATATTAATGACATCTGGAGTTTCCAAAATCGTCAGAAAAAGATAAAAAGCTCTGGAGACACGGTTTCTGGAATTTTAACTATGTTGCCTGACCAAATAAAATTATTTCCGTCAATTCGAAATTAGACAACTGAACCTTGGAGACACGAGTTATCTTTCGTTGTTTTTGTTAGCAACATATTTTGTCTATCACTACCTAATTTAAATTAAAAGAAAACCATTGCACTGCATAACTAAGGAGCCGTCTGATAAACTCGCTTCTTTCCTGTCAATTTTCATCTCTGATAAAGTGTTACTGTGCCAATCTCGAACTCAGCGCCGTTTATCTTTTTTAAAAGAGCAATAGAAGAGCAGCAGAACAATGGAGACTGAAACTCATTAATTTGTTATTGCTTTTGTATGTCTAAGAATCAAAACGTTAAGTTCTTGATGGTTTTGCACTGACTAGGGCTGGAGTAGTAATTAAGATAAAATTTCTGCGTTAGTTTCACTGTCTTTATTTGGGTAATTATTTATTTACTATTTATTATCCCTATTCCGTAAGGGTTTTATTTTTCGTCGTACGCGGATGCCGCTCCTCCTCCCAACCCCTCACCCCCTACCGCTGACATGATTCTATTCCAACTTTTAACAGTTTGAAGAAGAAAAATGCCGAAAATGAGTCTCATTTTTTGATGACGTCAGCATATTTCAAGTCAGGTGCAAGTTTTCCGGTTCGGTCTGCAAAATACAATAATGGACAATTTACTGACCAGAATGAGACAGGAAAGCGTCAGCAATATATAATAAATCAAATATGTTTGATAGAATCACAATTACAAGAATACTTTACAATTTCTAAAAATTAGGAAAATAAGCAAATTAAGTTCTTTGCGAAATCACGTGACAAAAAATGTCATAACTCAAAACCACCTGGACCAATTATTGTGAAAATTTCTGGAACAGTGTATATACTGATAAAACTAAATGTCCGAAAAAAATTGGCATCGCTATGGTAACCAAACGAAAGATATTAAAAAAAAACGGAGGGAGGAGGGGCTTCCCCCCATACGGAATAGGGTTAATCGAATTTTTATTTAAATGATAAACAGTCAAAAATGTACAACTTCTGTTATCACTATGTGTCCTGTCACTGCATAAACATTGATGCCCTCATTCAAGGATTCTACCAATCAACCAGCAGAAATCTGGAGTAAACTCCAAATTACTTCCGGTTGCTCGACAAAACCCTTAACAGATAACATCAATGTAATATAATTAACTCATTCAGTGCCGCAAGCCGCTATGATTACCAATCATTTCTTGATTTTTGCTACTTCCGTAGCAGGAATCAAACAGGCAACCTACTAAGGGTTTGCCTCAAAAATTCGCTTAAATTCTCTTCACCATTCGCTTTATTCCAATTGATTTTCATCTCAGACGAAGTGTTATTGTGCATACTTTGTATGCACAATAACACTTCATCTAAGGTGAAAATGAAGCCAATTTTTAGCGAATTTTTAAGACGAATCCTAATCATGGATGGAAGTTCAGTGGTCAGATTCTGAATATAATTTTACTTATTTACAGCAGTAAAAGACTCAAAGTCATTAATTCTTATTGCTTTCCGTATGAAGAGGAGTCTCTAAGAACTCGTTTACATGAAGACTTTCTATAGGCGAAATGAACTGTCATGGCTTCTGTGATTAATTCTGGGATAACCAATCACAGAAGCCATGACAGTTCATTTCGCCCGCAACAATTTTCCATGTAAAAGAGTAGGACCAACCTTAATACATAAAGCTATTAAGAAATAACACTTTTTTGTTCTGTTTCCTGATTCTCTGACTAGGGCTAGATCGGTGATTAAAGCCATATCCACCACTAAGTCGTGGTGTATCCAGCCCCGGTCAGGACATCACGATGTGCAAATAGAATTTTTGATTCTCAATATCTTTAGAGAACCATCATAATTCAGAAATCAGTTAAAAATCAATGACTTTGAGTCTCCATTTATTGATTTTGAATTTATTTAAATTATGTTTAGTATGTTGTAATTAAATTAGTTTCAGAGTTGAGTGCATTTTTATAAGCAAAATTAGAAGCCTCCTGCGGCATATATACTCAAACTTTCCCTGCCGAAACACGACCAACATTGACGTCTAATATACGTCTTTACGACGTCGCGATGTGATACTCTCTTAACTCGTTCAGTGCCGAAAATAATTGCTAATCATTGTTTTATTTCCGCTATAAAAGTAGCAAGGAACAAACAATCATTGGTTATCACACTGGCTTACAGCACTGAATGAGTGGTTGACAAATATTTAGCTTTATATATTGGTGTAAATATAAAGGTTTATAACCTGAAAAAATAAATACAAATTGGATGCAAATTATTTTCCATAACTATACTATAATAACTAACATCCCCTCCACCGCTTGTCATAGCATCACGATGGAGAATGAGGTGTTTAAAACAATTCAAACAATGTCGTTAGGATGTCAATTTTGGTTCTGTGTTAGCTAAGAAATAGCCTAATGTACGGCGATGACTTCGAGTCTCTATTTTACTACATTGTCTACAGGGCCGTAGCAACCACAGGGGCCGGGGGGGGGAGGCATGGCCCCTCAATAATTTTCCTAACAGATAACATGTAACCTCGTTCCCAGGGAAATTTATTTCTCTTCTTTCAAAACAAAAAGAGATAAATTACTCTGCGAGCGAGGTTGTTACTCATGATAAAATTTAACCATAGGAACGAAGCATGCGAAGGTGAAAATAAACAAACAGCGTCCCACTCTTATTAAGAAGTTCACTACTAATGACCAGATTGGTTAAGACATTTTTCTAAAATAAGTTCCTGGTTATTGTGAAATCAAAACATAGTGAAAGTCGCTGGGGACGATGTTGTAAACTCTGTTGTCAAAAACCCATGGTATAATAGTGAATTGCGAATCTTGTGGCGGGTCCAGCCCTAATAAGAGCAACGAGATAAAGAGCTGCACTTTATAATTCTTAATAGTTTCATGTATGATGATGGGTCGTTTTAGAGACTTATCATCATACCGCAGCAATTAAAAATTAATGACTTTGAGTCTTCATTCCACTGCTGTGACTAAGAAAAGCATATTCTGAGTCCTCCTCTGAATATTATCAAAATTAAGATAATACACCCCTTAGCGGGATTTTTTGTGCCTTAGCAAATTTTACAACCTTGCGATAGCAGGGCATCTTATATCTTTCTGATTCTCTGGAAAGCCTACACGAATTCCAAATAATTAAAACGATACAAAATGCCCTGAGATCGAGGTTCCAAATTTTATTACTGTGAAATTTACTAAAACAAGATATACCATTAATTTGTGTCTCCATCTGAGACTATTTTTATGCTTATTTTATAGAGGCGGATTTAGAACATTTGTGTACTTTATGGCAACAATAACAACGAGACTCACAGTCATAATTTTTGATTAGTACGCTGATGGTCTCTTTAGATCCATCTCCATACAATAATCTATTACGAATTAACATTTCTAGTTCTCCATCGTGAGTAAGAATTACGCCAGTTGGATGTTTTTGTAATACATTAGTTCACGGATACTATAGTAGTATTAAAGACGCCTCTGTTTGTACAGTTTGACCCCGTTTAGTGGACACTCGAGAGCAGAGGCGGATGTAGAACATGCTTTTACTTAGCCACAGCAGTAAGTGGAGTACTCAAAGTCATTAATTTTAAATATATTATGTATGTCGCTGGGTCTCTAAAGACCCAGC
>JAUCNQ010008349.1:0-14063 GCA_032352715.1 Bougainvillia muscus | reverse complement strand
TTGGGCCGTCTGGGAGGTTCCCCTTTTAGCTTTACTCTTTTTTGTTCTTTTTTGTTAAGTGGCCCCCGGTGGAAATACTCCTCTGACTATATGTCCTTGTGATTTTCCGGGCTAGCCACTATAAATATTTTAATTATTATTAATTAATGGCTAGAAAGAGAATCGACACTCGACAACTTTGACCCTGAATTTCACTGCTTTTATATTCTTTCTGACTTTTTAAATTTGCACCGAGGTAGCAATACAAATGTATCTGGTAGGTACTTTTTACATAATATGGATATCATAAGTAATTCTTGATTTATTTAAGTTTTTCGATGGCACTTTTCACTTTACCAATGTGGGCTCTACGTGGAGCAAGCATGGAATAAATACAACAAGTGTGTTACGTAAATTATGGGGTTACAACGGGGAAATACGGGGGTAATTATCAAAATTAAATCAGGACGGCCCCTGTAACTCTCCGTAGTTCTTACCCGGTTTTACGAAGAGTCGTCACCCTCGTACCTGCGCAGGCAGATTGTAAAGTAGGCAGGCCAATTTATGTATTTACTGCATGTTTTCTGTGCTCAAGTGTCTAGTCAGTTTTCTGCCTTTTGTGCATCCTTTTTGGAGCCATTTGGTACTCTTATATTTTGTGCTCCATTTGTCAGCTATCCTCTGGTGTTTCACTTTAGTATTTATTCTAAGCATATTTTCATGTTTTTGAGGTGTTTACCTTTGACTTGCTAAGCCTACATAAGGTTCATTATTTAGGTTCAGTAAAGTCATTTCAGTCACTTAATCACTTACAGTATATTTTATAATCTAATTCAAACATTTAAAAAATTTATTTTTTATTCTAGTTTGAACGTGTTCATATCATTAAGTAAAGACTGCTACAAACATACTTATAGTATTCAACTTTATTTCAGCCCAACCAGTTAAGAGCACCTGGGCAAAAACTCTACACAGATTGGCAGGCAAAACAGGAACACATTGTTGCCAGCTTTTGAAAATTTCTAGGAGTAGGATTTTTCCTACAGAAAATGTTGCCCACCATGGTTGGGCGATAAAGAAAAGTTTGGATTTCAGAATGGCTGAAATGGCTAAATCAAGTGCCTTTATAAATAGCATATTTTATTTACTAAAAATGTATTTTACAGAATCGGAAGCGGAAGCAATCAAACCTTTCGGACCGGTTCCGTAAAATACCACTGTTTTATCTCCGTAATGGATGTAAATTAGTAAATCATCACAAATCTTTAAACATCTCTGAATGTTGTGTCGTGATGTTGTGCAGAGCAGTTTTCCATGACCTTGCCAACAGAAACCGTGAGATTTGCGTGAGATTTACTTTATGCGTGAGGTTTTAAGCTTAGCGTGAGTCGAGAGTAGGGGGATGATGAAAATGCGTGGCCACACGCAATACATAGGAGTTGGCAACTATGAAAACAACTTCAGCAGAAAATGCAGTAAAATACCTTAGATAAGAAGAGAAATAAATAAGCTTGCTCATCTATGTTATGCAGCCAGACATGCTGTTTTTATGCTGACCAGCCTCGATCAATATTTTCTGGTCTTCTGTTTTTCGGTTTGCTGTTCTTAGGCTTTTGCTGTATATATCTTGAGAGCCTTCGGAAGATAGATAGACATGTAGTCATACCACTTTCGAGTATTTTCGGTGGTACCTCAGGTAGGAAGATTGAAAGAAAGCTACTGGAAAAGGTGGGCTCCTGTTGTAATCCCCTGGTCAATGAAATGAATGTTGTTACCGGATGTAACATGCGCTGAAAACTCCCAATAAATTTTCGCAAGAAAGCAATATAGTCTTCAAACCTTATACAAGAATTCAGTATAAGGCCGACATCACAAATATATGGTGTTAGAGTCAGCCGACCGACCCTATTTTCGAACATAAAATTCTGGAAAATGAGTCAGTGAACCCCAGGTTTTTTTAGTTGTTCCTTTGTCGCTGGCCTTCCGGCAGATCGGAAAGTGTTTCTTTGCCATTTTATCCTTTTTGCATACTGCCTGGCTCAGCGATAAAACATAAATGCTTTGCATTTCGCTGCAAATTGGCAGCGATACAGTACGGCGAAGGAAAACCTTTGCCGAAAGCCGTTGGCAGTCAAAGGAAATTTTTTTTTAGCCGAAAATATGACTTTTTGATGGCCGACCGACCGACCGACCCTATTTATGACACATCTTATGACTCTAACACCACATATTTGTGACGTCGGCCTGATATAAATTAATTGCAGGAACTATGATTTAAATCAAGTTTAAAATGTAGAAATGCGACCACAGCCTCAATGTTTTGACTGCCCAAACTTTGCGCATGCGCAATTCGAACTTAAAAAATGTAAACACTGCAACAGGTCTATACCCAGGTCAGGTTATATACATTTGTATCTGATCAGTGGATCGAGTTGCCTCTGTAAAAGGTCTGTTTGGATGATGAGAACGAGTTTCCCTGGGAACGAGTTTGCCGATTTCGTAATCTTGTCGATTTTACAATACTTTGAACAGCTATAGGCAGAAGCACAAACAGCACATTGATACCAGGAGAGCTTTTAGCTATACTTTTGAAGTTATGAAGTATGTCTCCACAAAAATTTGAAATATATAGTGTCTAGTGTATATAAAGTAAAAAAAATATCTTACACTCCCATATTTCTCTTTGCTAAGGCAAACCTTAGATAAACCGAATATAGTTTTAAGGCAAATCGGGTTGATCCAAAATCGTTAGCCCAATGAATTTTCGACTTGCCTTAGACTGGAGTCATAGATTTTGGTGTTCCCGGATGTATACGAGGACCATATCTTAGCATAATCAGAAGCTGTATGGCAAGTCTGGACTTACCTATGACGACGACTTTTGATTATTAGCAAAAATTTCTCTTTATCTTGATTGATGATGCAAAAGAGCTTTAAAACTTTTTCAAATATTATTTCTAGTGTCCACAGAATGATTTTGATTTGCACCAGACGTAACTGCGCGAACTCTAAGCGCTAATCATTTGCGCTAAAGTTACGATTTATCCAGCGGACACCCAACTTTAAAAATTCCTGGATTTTGCAATTGCAGTATTTCATTCATTATTTAAGATGAAAGCTTGAAATTTTGCACATTAATGTATAATACCATTACCTTTCCTTTAAATTTCACAAATTCTGGAAAAATCTCCTGAAAAATCTCCAGAAAAACAGAACCAGTTCACAGAAAAGTTTTCCACCTTGGAAATCCGGGAAAATCTATGTATGTTAAAAATCAATCACTGAAACATAAATTTAGGGTTCATCTCAAACATCAGCTTTTATTTGCTTTAAAAATCGTTTCATTTTCATATCAGACCAAGTGTCAATGTGCATACTTAGGTATGCACAAAGATACCTCTTTTGGATAAAAATTAATAATATTTTTGGGATAGTTCCTTACTGGGTTGTGCAATTCTACTTTATAGGTATTTAACGAAATGAATAAAGTTTGTCTGAGGTAGCAGTCACCACTGAAGCCAGCAAATATACCATGTCAAAGTTGCGTTTATTAATATTATTAACTATTGTTGGATGTATTGTATTCCTAATAAGTCATATGTCAATTGTATATAACCGAAAAGACGTTAGATTAATAAATTCTGTGCATGTTCACAATGACAACCATTTTCATAATAATGATCACATCGATAAAGATGTAGAAAAACATTTCCAAAATGAAGATAAAAACAAAGACGAACCCGAAAAGGGTCATTTAGAAACACGTTTAGCAGAAGAAAATAATGATAAAAATAAAGAAGAAAATAAGCCGCCAGTAAATATTAAAGTTGAAAAAACTTCGGATGTTAAGGATACTGAGTTGGATAAAACTGAAGCTGATGCAAAAAGTTCTGCTGAATCAGCACAAGAACCTGATGAAAACAAAACAGAGACAAATAAAGAAGCTTCTAATAAAAATGAAAAGAAAGAAGAAACAGGAATTGCTAAAACTATCAAAGAGTCGAAAGAATTACCTCTATGTTCGGCGCGTGGTGAACATCTAGGTATGTAATTAGGATATAATTTAGAATACGACAGAAGCTTCCAGTCAGTTAAACAGGAAAATGTTGTCAGCAAAATTCTACACTTTAAACGAACGCCAAAGAGACGTCAAAATAAACCAATTGCAACTTACTATTTTGTCAACCTAGTTGAGAAACTGAGGGACCATCCTCAAAATTCGTGTGGAAATATTTAACAATTTTTTGACAGAAGGATTGTGTTGTGCATACTTTTTGTGGACCGTCGTATCAATTTTTATACAGAAGGGGTATTTTTGTGCATACTTAGTATATGCACAAAAACTCTTCTTCTCCGTTGAAAATGGTTTGTATAACGATACGAATTTTGTGCACAGTCCCTTAATAAACGCTTGTTTCTTTGGACAGCCTCTAAAGGTTCAGCAATTACTTGTAAAGCAGTAGCCGCTGATCTTTGTGCTTTTTCTTCGATTGGCATCTTCTCAGGACAGCACATGTTGAATTTTGCGCAATCGTGTTGCAAGGAATTGAAAAAAGGGATATTTTACAGAACAGTGCTGGCATAACTGATATATGGGCTGAATTCAATTAATATCAACATTCGTTTTATTTAGTGGGCCCCCTGTTCATTGACCAAAGTAAACCGAAAGATATGGAAGAAGTTGAAAAACTGCTAAGCGTAGAGTACGGCGGAACTGTGGAGAAAGGTGGATGGTGGGAGCCAACATCTTGCAAACCAAGAATTAAAGTAAGGATTTGATTATGGAGAGGATATTTAGATGCTTCAACTTGTTTTGTATCTACTTATTACAAACATGAATGCTCTGATTATCTATTTTTAATTTTATTCAGCAAAAGTGTCTTTTTTTATACTTTTACTAGCCTACCTAAACAGACTAAAGCTCTGTCTGGTCTATCTCAACTCGTCAAATTTTGCGTTCACAACTTTACAGCTTGGTTGTATTGCTTGCGCATTGGAGATAACTATCGGGAATATCCTAAGCTACATAAACATAAACGACCTGATAAAACAAGGTGGTGCTGGCAGCACCATGAACGCGTAAAGTATATCAGAGGTGGTAGACAAGGGAAGTGCAACGAAAGTGGTCTACCAAGGAATGCTATACTTTTACATGCGCCTGTCACATACTTCAAGCCTTGCCATGACCATCAAAAATGCCATTCACCAACTGCACACCCCGCTTGCACCTGCATAAACTTATGGCATTTGCATTACCACACGCCAGCTTTCAGAGTCGAAAGGAGACAGTCTTTTGCCAATACAACACTCGAAGCACATGAAAGTAAATAGCACAAGTTTCCTGAAAAAGTTTTTTTGTGGAACCCAAGAAGTTTCTGTTTTGGGTAGATCGTTATATCGGATATTTATAAGAGCACCCTACCACTGTTCATTTTTCTCTATGCTGGAGATACTATGTCATAAGAGATTAATAAACATTATATTTTCAAGGAAACTAGGTCTTTTAAGAGTTATTTTTCATAAATATTGCTTGTATTGAACTGATTGGAGTTGGATTGAGGGGCTGTCCTGATATTCTAGATTTAACCCTAAAGTACTTTTAATATTTTCTGTATTCTTTTATAGGTTGCTGTTATTATTCCATACAGGAATCGATTTGAACAGCTAAAAATCTTTCTTCGTCATCTGCATCCTATGTTGCAACGTCAGCAACTGTACTATAGGATTGTTGTTGTGGATATGGTGAGGGATTTGATTCAAAAATCTGATTTAAAAATCTGATTCACAAATCTGTTTCATTTCTATGAATTGACTTTCAGCAGAAGTCTCCTTGTGTATACTTTATTATGAGTGATGACACTTAACATCGGGCAACAGTTAAAAATATATTCGTTTGGCGTGACCTATTATTTCTAATAGATGTCATTTTTGTACGAATTAAATAATTTCTAGTAACCTTTCGAGTGGGGGGCTTATTAGAGGAAGGCGTTAATTAAATTTTTCGATGTTTAGGATGGACGCTTATAAGAGGGAGGCAGTTATTAGAAACTTTATGGTTTGTCTTTTCAGCTGAATTTGAAAAGCCTTAGCTACCTTGATAGCTATATACAATTTTTTATTTAAGTTGGAAAAAGATCCATTTAACAGAGCTGGTTTATTTAACATTGGTTACGTTGAATCATTAAAACTGGGAGATTTTACTTGTTTCGTATTCACTGATGTTGATTTATTACCTGAAGATGATCGCAATTATTATGGATGTCCTACATCCCCACGACACATGTCTGTTGGTGTCGATAAATTCAATTATGTGTAAGTTTTGCTTATAACTTGAACACTATTTCTTTTCTGTTGTGAGAATTTACAGATTCGTAAAACTTTTAGTACAAAGTTTAAAGGATTCTTTGAATTTCACGAAATACTGTGCATGAAATTGTGTTATTTGTGAAGCTCGACATGTATTTTTTCAAAAATCTCAGACACGGGGTGCTATTTGGGCCCTTTCTTGACAGAAACATGCTGACGTCATAAAATTTGGAACGTACATATACCATATTTCTGCTAATTAGCGTCAGGCATCCATTAAGTGTTGCGCTCTACTAAGCGCCCCCTTTGAAGCTAAATATATTTTATAGGAGCTGGCCCCTTATAAGTGCTCCCTTCTAAGAAGCCCTTCTATTAGAAGCAATAGCAGTAGATCATGGACGAAACGTGATAATAATAATACAATATTTTCTGTACTTTTATAATAATAAATCACATGCCTTCATCTCCTAGTTTTTATAATTAATAACCTATAGTCCAAGTTTTATGCTAATTTAACTATTGCTTTGTAAGATACTATTAGTACTGTAATTGATTTTATAAAGGAATTCTTTGGGAATTTCTGACCAGTTGCGACAAAAAGGTCATATTTCAGGACCCCGCAAATAATAATAATAATAATAATAAATACTTTAAGGCAAGATATTTTCATTGGAAGATATTTTCGCGTTTTTCGCGAAATGTTTCAAAAGCGCTCATAAGCGAAAATTTATTCTCGTGAAAATTTTCAAAACCGGCCATACGTGCTGAATCGACCATATCAGGCGATTTTTCGGTCCAAATCGGCCATATAGTTCCCGCAAAACTGAATTTTCTTATCCAAACGCGAAAGTTTATTCCGCGAAACCTTTTCAAAATTGTCATTTGCGAAAATTAATTCCTGCGAAAATTAAAAATTTCCCCCCGAAAATGTCTTCCCGCAAATTAGGAAGCTACTGAAAGTTTTTGAGTCATAGTGTTACGGCAGGAAAGGTTACGAAAGTGAGAATATGTCTGCAATCCAAAACGTGCGCTAGGTTTCAGTCTGATGACAAAGCGTTTTTGCACGTATATATATAATACAGGGACAGTTTTTTGAGAGTTTGTTATAGAAATTATATTTATCTTTTAATTCATTTAGCCTACCATATTCTACTATCTTTGGTGGTGTTGGTTCTTTCTCAAAGGAACATTTTGAAAGGATTAATGGCATGTCTAATATGTTTTGGGGTTGGGGAGGAGAAGATGATGATCTATATGCAAGGTATAGGAATTTTTGTATTCACAAAAACACATCTTTTGAAAGGAAATTTTACAATGAAACCTTTTCCTGTTTGGTTTTAGGATTTTTTTTTTTTTACTAATTTAAAAATCTTCTTGATATTGCTTGAAAATAATTTTCTTTATTCCTGTCAGTTTTCATCCAGAAGAAGTGTCTTTGTGCATACCTTGTATGTATGCACAATGACAATTCTTTTGATATAAGAATTGAATGATTTATGAAGCGAGTTAGAACGAATTATTTGAGACAAACCTGTAACAGGAGGTGGATGGTTGACCAAGACTAATCCTGGCTTTTTTAGGCGTCTGCCAATATGGTGCTACCCTTTGAATTATACAAGGCTCCCACCAGTCCTGGAAAGTCCTTGAAAGTCCTGGAATTGAAAATTAGTCCCAGGAAGTCCTTAAATCAGTTACCCTCGTAGGCTACCCTCATGTTTTAGTAGGCTACCCTCATGTTCTAGATTAGACCCTGCTGATGGACACTTACCAACCTTCATCACACTTTTTGCCTTTATAGAATTACACAAGCAGGATACAAGTTATCCCGACCAAGTATTCAAATTGGACGATATACAATGATAAAAATTGATCATTTTAGAAGCTCAGAAGCAGATCCAAATAGGTATAAGAAAAAGTTTCAAAATATCACTTTAAAAATCATATGATTACTGGTCAATTTTCATTCGGAAGAAGTATCCGTAGTACACAAAGGCGGATTCAGAACGTACCCTTACTTAGTCACACAGCAGTACCTCAGAGACTCCAAGTCCTTAATTTTTAATTACTTAATGTATGGCGATGCTCTCTTAATAAACCCAGCACCCAGCATTAATGCTTATAAATCGCTTCGGTTTCCTCTAAGAAAAAGTGTTTGTGTGTATTCTAAGTATGCACAAATACATATCTCCTTTTGGTAAAAATAACACGAATTATAAAACGAAATTTTAAGACTTCTTCTTAGGGACCGTCTCTTAAATTCGCTTAAATTCGCTTCACAATTCGCTTCATTTTTACCTTAGATGAAGTGTATTTGTAACACATAAGTGTTACAATAACACTTCATCTGAGGTGAAAATTATTAGGAATGAAGCGAATTGTTAAGCGAATTTAAGCGAATTTTTGAGACGGTTCCTTACCTTTGTTAGGGAGTTTACGCACAGTCTAATCTTAGACAACGACAAAGATTTCACCTTTGTATATATAGGCTACATGCGTTCTATCCTAGCCTATATATACAAAGGTAAATACAGCGGTTACTTCGTAGAATAGACTGAGACGTCTTCTTACCTTTATTTTATTGCTTTTACTTAAAACTTTTTATAGAATGAATTTACTTCGTAATTCCAAAGAACGTATGCATATGGATGGTTTAAATACATTACATTACGAGTTGAAAGAAGTTGAAGAAACCCCTTTGGTAACATTTGTAAAAATAGTTATGAAAAAAAGTCATTATGTTGCTAGGTAACATATAGAAATTATTACAAAAATATTTTCTCTGATGTTATCTTTCAACTATTTATTTTGCGCAAGTTTTTTGTTTAATTCTTTCTACAAAATTCTACAAAATGGTCACACGCTCTTAAGCAATCCTGCAGCGAATGTTGCAAGATTGTTAAAGCGTATATGAACTTTTTTTTACACTGCAGTGAAGGGTTAACCTAAGAATTAAGTCATTTCATTGGATTTAAATGACCTCCTATTGACGATGTTAACCAATGAAATAACTGTTTTTTACTTTTTAAAGGATTTAATCAAAGAAAAGGCCGAAGTGGCACGTTTTCAAAACAAAGGTTTTTAGACAATACCGCATACATAACCTGTATTCATTCATATACAATATTTCGATGCTTTATGACAGCAAGTCAATCAAATTTTATCAGAAATCCCTTAACCAACGTGACCTTGCTTACTGATGTTAAGGCTATAGTAGCATTTGTGTATTGTTTGAGAAACAGATGGTCAAATTCCTATTATTTCTGGTACACAAATCGTCCACAAATCGATACAAAACCCTGTCCCTACACGGATGTAATGTGGTTTTCTATTGGTTAATTAGCCTGTACACACTTAACATTATTTATTTCGATTATATTAATTCATTCTTGGTTGTTTTAAATTTATTACTGAGGTAAGAGATTGCCTCAAAATTCGATTCATTCATATCACTGCTTAGAAATCGTCTAGAAAGTTCGTATGGAAATCTGTATCAATTTTCATTCAGAAGGAATGAATGTCTTTACACATACTAAGAAGTATTGTATCGTAAGGGACCGTCCACAAAATTCGTATCGAAATTCGTATCAATTTTCATGTAGAAGGAGTGTTTTTGTGCATACTAAGTATGCACAAAAACACTCCTTCTGCGATGAAAATGGTTCGTATAATGATACGAATTTTGTGGACGGTCCCTAAATCGTACCACTTTCATCACAAAAGAAGTGTCTTTGTGGATGCTTAGGCTTCGTCTCAAAATGAAGTGTTATTGTGCATGCAAAGTGTGCACAATAACATTTCATCCGAGATGAAAATTGACTGGAAAGAAGCGAATTTTTAAGACGCCTCCTTAGTATGCACAATAACACACATGTATGGAAATTGATGCAATTTTTGGGCGGTCATTAAATGGATATGACAGTACTAATTTTGTATCGTGTCCTATTCGTTGTTAATTACTTTGATTTAACCAAAACTTCATGGTAAGATATACGGCAGTACCATTCACTTAGGTTACGTTACGTCTCCAAATCTTTTTTCATAAATTCATATTACTTCTGCAGATTTCCTTCAGAGAAATGTACGAAGTATGCACAATGGCACTTCAGCTAGGGTGAAACTGATGCAACTTGTGAAATGAAATAGCTATCCCAAATCTTAATATGATGTTTTATTTTATTAGGGGCTTAGTTTGTATCATGGCTAGTTGGTAATTCGAGGAGAGTAAGAAGGGGGTGTGGGTGGCAAGGGGGTGGTCATTTATAAGGGACCATCCACAAAGTTCATATCGGAAATCATACCGTCTAGGGACCGTCCACAAAATTTGTATGGCAATTCGTATAGAGTTTTCATCACAGAAGAAGTGTCTTTGTGCATACTTAGGACACGTTTACATGAAGACTTTCTGTAGGCGAAATGAACTGTCATGGCTTCTGTGATTGGTTAAATTTTTCCGTCGGAAAAATGACAGTTCATTTCGCTCGAAACGATTTTCCATGTAAACGTGTCCTTAGAGTTTACAAAGACTCTTCTTCTGTGATGAAAACTCGATACAAATTTTGTGGTCTCTCTTCCCCTCTACATGTTAGCAATATTGTGCATAGCGGCACTCTTTCCTGAGAAAATGATAATGAATTCTGTGAGTGGTCTCTTGATGTACATAATAAGAATTTTTTGTTTCATGTTTTGTTTGTTAGTTAGTTATTTTGGTTTTTCGCCTGTAATGGAGAGAGTTCTCTTCATTTTCTATCCCATCAAGATTGGGATTGTAGTCACCCTTAAATTCTGAAAATGCGTTTCTCTGAAATTCTATCTCTTTTTGCAATTTGTTTTGCTCTGAGTTGAAAGTTGCGTTCAACTTCATAAAATCACTTCATTCTTATTAATATTCATCTCAGAAGAAGTGTCTATGTGCATACAAAGTATACACAAAGACACTTCTTCTGAGATGAAAATGAAGCGATTCATGAAGCGAATTAAAGCGAATTTTTGAGACGATCCCTTATAAGATGATACGTTACGTTTCTTTCAAAGAGACGTAAATGTTATTAGATTTATATTTCCTTCGTTTTTTCAATATTTACGATTTGTTAGTTATTTATTGTAGACAAAGGTATTTGACAACATATGTCGCTATTTTGTTTATTATTACTTTAGGATCAGAAAATAAATGACGCAAAAATTTTCAAACATGATGATTCGCGAACATTTATTCCGCGAAATAAATTGAAAACTTGGTATTCGCGAAAATTTCTTCCGCGCGAACATTTTTCTTCCTGCAAACCTAATTTTTTGAATTTTTTCCATCATTTGAAAATCTTGACAAGAACCTGAGATCTTCTATTCGCAAAAATTTATTAATCATTCACACTCGGACTGAATTAGCTACAAAATTAGGATTAAAATCTGAGTATAAATAAAGCATACACATACATACACACATAACGGATCATTCGCGGAAATTAATGCCGCGAAAATTCAAATATTTCGCGAATTCTCCATCTCACGAAAATTTCTGATCCTAAAGTAGTTGTATTGCACAGTTTGCTTTTTTTTAGCTTTAAAGATTTCATCACACAACCTGCAGACGAATTTCATCATACAAACTGCAGTACAACTTAGTTATACGTAGTTTTTTGCAGGTGGTTATGATAAAACTTTAAAATTAATAATACGATTTTCTGGAAAACATAAGGACCCGGACTATTCTAGACCAATTTAGGGTCCGACAATCGGACGCAATTCCTTATTTTAATAAGGAAGAAGAAAATGCCTCCATTATGTAAGGGACCGTCTCAAAAATTCGCTTCAAATTCGCTTCAAATTCGCTTCGTAATTCGCTTATGTGTTACAATAACACTTCATCTAAGATGAAAATGAAGCGAATTGCTAAGCGAATTTTTGAGACGGACCCTAAAATATAGCCCTAAAATTACCTAATTTTCAAAGAAAACAAGGTATTTTTAAGACTTTTTACTTAAACATTGCCCTTTTTCAACTAAATCGTACGCTGCCCTCCCATTCTAGAATAGGCCCTGAGGACATTATTCTAAAAGCGCTAAGTTAAACGAAATCCATCTGCAAACCCTTAGGGACTTGTGTAGTTCTGACTTTGGATATGAAGCCGTAGGTAAGTCCTAAAACCTGTCGCTCATCAACCACGATCGATGGACATTCCGTATCCTTCTGAACATGGGTCCAGTTGTTCAAACGTGGATTAAATATGGATTAGCTTAATCTGGTATTAAATCTGACTTTAATCAATCAGAATTGACTTCTAATCAATTTTTGATTGGTTAAACTCAGGTTTAATACATGAGCTTATCAGAGTTTAATCCTCGTTCGAAACCTGCAGTTATAGAAAGAAAGAAAATACCCTGGGATTGGGGCTGGTGATGCATGACTCATTTAGGCCAGTGTTATTTCTAAAATGATGCACACATATCAACATCGACCTTAATCAGCATGTATGGAATTTTTTATTTCGCAATAAGGTTGCGTCTCAAAAATTCGCTTAAATTCGCTTCACAATTCGCTTCATTTTCATCTTAGATGAATTGTTATTGTAACACTTATGTGTTACAATAATACTTCATCTAAGATGAAAATGAAGCGAATTATGAAGCGAATTTAAGCGAATTTTTGAGACGGGCCCTAACTAAGGGACCGTCCGCAAAGTTTAGATTGTGATACGAACTGTTTTCATCACATTAGAGGTGCTTGTTTGCATACTAAGTATGTAATCACTGATTTGGAAATATTGTAGATAGAAAAACTGTAAACCGCGTTGTGTACAATTAACGCTCATAGTGATATATTCCATGCAAGTCAATTGTCAGGGTCCTTCCACAAAATTTGTATGGAAATTGGTATCAATTTTCAGTTAGAAAAATTGTCTTCGTGCATACTTAGTATGCACAAAGACACTTTTTCTGTGATGAAGAAGCTTGGAACTAAGGGCTTTTTCCCTTTATTTTTAGTTTATGGCAGGTTTTTAATAGAATAAGAGATTGTTATTGTTACGTTTTGACAATATTGTTTCTTTGGTTTTCTCCTTGTTATACACAGAATGACAACTGTTCACTACCTGGTGTTTTAAAATGGTCATATTCTTTAGGGACCGTCTCAAACATTCGCTTAAATTCGCTTAAATTCGCTTCACAATTCGCTTCATTCCTAATAATTTTCACCTTCATCTGAGGTGAAAATGAAGCAATTTGTGAAGCGAATTTAAGCGAATTTTTGAGACGGTCCCTTAACAAGTTAAAGAATATATGCCCATTTAATAGCGGACACTAGACATTTTGGAAGGGTTTGTTTACAGTTCTTGTATCTCTAATCGTATATTATTTCACCTAAAATAAAGCATCTTTAAAAAAAAGCTCCTTCTCAGGTGAAAATACTGAAAGAAAAACTATAGACAAACCCAACTATCAAGTAGGCAAATCAAAGACTCAAGGTTGACTTTTTGAAAGAATGCTAATAAAGTAATTTTGCATAAAGTATAACTCTTCTTTTTTCACCATATCATCATTTGTAGTTATCATATTAGATTCTCTGTTGCGAAAAATTATATGGATATTCGGATTCCTAGGTAGTTGAAAAAATTAATAAATTGAAAACTACATAAATTAATTAATTTAAAAAAGAGGGAAAGAAGATCGATAACTTTTTTTTAAACAATGGCGCTATTTTATCGCTTCATATGGAAGGGTTAAAATGTTGGGATATCTGTCAATTTTTAATGTGTAGTTTAAGGGATGCGTGTAAAGATATGGAGC
>JAUCNQ010008238.1:0-14067 GCA_032352715.1 Bougainvillia muscus | reverse complement strand
ATTAAAATTAATGACTTTGAGTACTCCACTTACTGCTGTGACTAAGTAAAAGCATGTTCTAAATCCGCCTCTGATTATTATTTGTTTATTTTAGGTACATGTCCAAATTCATCAGAATTGAAATGTATACGTGTGTTACTGTCTTATCCATGTACAAGTGATTATAATTGTAAATCAGGATTTGCATGCTGCCCTACATCATGTACATATGGTACAAAGATGTGCACACCAAAAGGTAACAAATAGTTTATAGAAGTCATATATATAGTTACGTTATTTTCTTTTCCTTTCTTCCAATTATCTCGGGTGAAGTGGGTTTACATGCACTTTTTATACACAAAGACACTACTCCTGAGGTAATAAATCTGTCTAAAACGGATGTTGTCCCTTAACCCTATCCCCCCCCCCCCCCCCGATTGAAACTCCCGACTTCAGCAAGCTGTTTGATAAAATCTTTTATGGATATCACAACTTTTCATGCATAGTAAGATAGATAGCAGAGGCGGATTTAGAACATGCTTTTACTTAGTCACAGCAGTAAGTGGAGTACTCAAAGTCATTAATTTTAATCATATTATGTATGTCGCTAGGCCTCTAAAGACCCAGCGTCATACAGAATATAATTAAGAATTAACAGTAATTATACACCATCGCAATGCTCTGACTAAGGCTAGATCCGCCACTGGATAGATAACAGCACAAAATTCAACGCTTTATTTAACTGGAAAACTTCGAAAAAGCATAATATAGTGATATAAATACATTGCTGTCATTTCTACTGCATTGCCTATTAGAACACACCACTTGTTGACGAACTTGTTCTTAACCTTACCTTTTAATTCATGTTAAAAAATTCATTTACTCAATTTAAAAAAAAATGGTCAAACATACCTAAACAAGCATATGCTGCAGGATTGTTTTAGTATGTGTGAACATTTTGGACATAATTAATTAAAGGGTTATATGTAACGTCCAAAAATGTCCTTATACACTGATTGGATTGTTAACCCTTTAAGGCCTAGTGTTTATTAACCTTTAGACCGCTCCCCGGTGTACAAGCTCAGCCTCACAGCGCGCCGCCGTTTTAGAAAAGGCACCGGTTTCTAGAAATGTATTTATCTATTCCTGAACCCCTTAAGATATTCAAACAAATAAGCCCAATTTGAAAAGCTCAGACTATCTAGCAGAGATTGATATAAGGCTTGAAATTTTAAACTGAAAATCATAGTCTTGTAGTCATTCATCATTCCAAACAAAAAAACTGCTAAAACATCTTGAGCAACTTTTTGGTACCCGTGCAATCTTTTTTGGGATATTGGTATGCAACCATTTTGAAAGTTACAATCGGCCTTAAATGTCTTCGGCCTTAAAGGACATAATTTTCAACGGACCTAACTGCCGAAATTTTAGACAATATCGGCAGGTAGGCCCGCCGAAAATAATCGCCTGCCGAACTTGTGCAGCAATATCTGAGGAAAATTCTGATTTTTTTATTTTTTTTAGATTTATGATTTTATAAGCATTTTTGAGGCGGCAATGAGTGTACTTCGTTAGTTGGTTAGCTCTTATATTAAAACAAATCATTATAACGGCCTATGTCACATATGTGCTAAATATTTATAAAAAAGAAAAATAACAGAATTTCCTTATAATAAAGCTGCCAAACAACCGGACATAGGTGCTGAATACTGCCGAAAATTATTGAAAAAATTTTCCGCCGAAAAACTGACCAGCCGAAAATTCGGTCCTTTAAGGTAATAAAATGCTATTTCCAAAAAGCAAAGAAAATACCCTAAGAAGTAAAATACTCACATCGGAAAACGATAAAAATGTCAAGGAAAGTACAGCCAATTTGCGCTATTTTGACGATGTCTAAAATTCGGTATTTTGATTTCAATGCTGGTCTGCTGACCCGGACAGGGTTTAAATCAAACGTGCAACCTTGGGCAAGTTACGGAAACTTATTTCAAGGGTGCGGGATGCTCTAGTGTGAAGATATGCATGCCTAAAGAAGACGTACATCGCGTAGAAAACGTAGATCTACGTGATCCGTATATATGCAAACCGTAGATCTACGTGGTCCGTAGCCTTAAGATTAAGTGGTCATACGATTGTTGAAGCGTGTGTGACCGCTTTGTTATCATCAGGCGTTAAATGGTTAAAGTAAGTTTGATGATTTTATTAAAGACATAATTTTTACATGTTTCTTAGAATTCTTTCTCTTTTTGTTTTTAGTGACAAGACATTGTCCGCTTCGTGATCCATTTTATTATCCACGTATTGCTTGTAGAACAGAGGGTGACTGTCCAAATAGCAGTCCATGTTGCTTAGATATGGGAAATCAAAGATATTGCAGACATATGATAACAGACACTTGGGGAAAATAATGCGATTTGAACAACCAACTGAAACCAAAATTAATTGTTAATTGTTAACAAATGGTCATTAGCCTACTATGTTAAAATATTGTGTCAACCTAGTCTAACTAATAAAGTAATTGAGAACAAAAGTCATTGATTTTTAATTGACTATTAGAAATTAATTAGCTTTAGTCTCCATCTTGGTGCTCAGACTAGGTCGAAATGCACCATCGAACGAACCCGTGTCGGTTTTATTTAATGATTTTTTATGCATATACAGAATATTTAAATCATAGAAGTATTATTATATAGTATAATTGTTATTACCCAATTAATGAGCATGTAGGTGTCCTCTAGATGACACCAGACAATCTTAAGCTATCTCAGATTGTTCATATAGTATGCTACATGCTCTCCTATTTGGATATCATTTACTTTCACGAAGTGTATCAGGATATTCACATACACGCGCGAATCACTAGGATGGGTGCTTCAGAATAGTTTACAGTGGCGGATCCAAAGCTTGAAAATAGTAGGCAAGTACCTACGAAGAAGTGTAAAACAATTAAAATTTCAAAGAAATTTTAATTGTTTTACACTTCTTCGTAGGTGTTTACCTACTCCTGGATCCGCGACCTTGGTTTATACATGGTCGTGCAGTGGAGGATCCAGCTCTAGTCAGAGCATCACGACGGAGAATTATATTTTTAATACTTAATAGCTTCTTAAGGGACCATCACCATACATAAAGCAATTAAAAATTAATGGATTTGAGTTTTCATTTTTTAGTGTTGTGCCTAGGAAAAAGCATGTTCTTAATCCGCCTCTGTTATGGACACATCCTTCACCACAGAGGCGGACTCAGAACATGCTTTTACCTGGTCAAAGCAATAGAATGGATATTGAAAGCGTGCTCAAACTCATTAATTTTTAATTGCTTTTGTATGATAATGGGTCTTTAAAGACCCATTATCATACAAAAGCTATTAAGAATTAAAATGTGTAGTTCTTCCTCGTGCTGCTCTGACCAGAGCTGGATATGCCACTGCACCATACATTTCTTCATACTGTGCACAGATCCTATTCAGAGTTATAATTATTAATATAATTATTACTTAAGAGGTTGATTATAATTTATCCCTTTTTTGACTCAATACTATATATAAAGTAAGGAGCTTACGCACAGTCTAATCTACGACGTCAACGAAGAATCCACCTTTGTACATATAGGCTACTTGCATTCCATCCTGTAGGATGGAATTCAAATAGCCTATATACACAATGGTAAATATCACGTTGCCGTCGCAGATTATACTGTGCGTAAGCTCCCTAGTATCAAAATGTAATGAATCTCAGTCTCAATCCCAGTGGGCAAAACATTTAAAAAAAATAAAACCACTAATATGTTAGGGACCGTCTCAAAAATTCGCTTAAATTCGCTTCACAATTCGCTTCATTCCTAAAACTTTTCACCTCAGATGAAGTGTTATTGTAACACTTACGTGTTACAATAATACTTCATCTAAGGTGAATATGAAGCGAATTGTGAAGCGAATTTAAGCGAATTTAAGCGAACTTAAGCGAATTTTTGAGAAGGTCCCTTACGCTGCGACATTAGTTGAAAGATTGGCCACAAATTTTGTGTAACAAACATCATACCATTTTCTTTGACCAACATGTGGAATAAATATGTAAATAAATATATATTTTCCCCATACAAATGTTGTTGACGGCTAGGTGTTAAAATATGCTATAACTCTTCAATGAACTAAAGACTTTCACTAAAAGAAATTTTATTATCAACAAAATGGGTTTTTTACACTACAAAAGTTCTTAGCAACTGTCTCAAAAATTCTTTGACACTCATCACACCATACATCGCTTCTAAGGGAGCTTAAGCACAGTCTAATCTACGACGGCAACGTAATATTTACCTTTGTGTATATAGGCTACTTGCATTCCATCCTGCAGGATGGAATGCAAGTAGCCTATATGCACAAAGGCAAATTCTACGTTGCTGTCGTAGATTAGACTGTGCTTAAGCTCCCTAATTTAAATCCAATGGTTGCAGTTGTTTGAAGGTGGATTAATGAGGGATTGGTTTAATCTGATATAAAATCTTTCTTTATCCAATCAGAATTAATTAAAACTCGTTTTATCCAATCAGAATTGATTAATAATCAATTATAATTTGTTAAGACAGTATTTAATACATCATTACTTGAACCTCATGATCAAAGCTAACCAGTGGAGATCAGATTTATTATTGACATATGAATTTGTAAATACTGAAATTTATACACAATATTTTTATTTATTAAAAATTAAAAGCTATTAATTAAAATTTCCCCTAGCGCTTATAACTTGCTTTATAAATTCGCTACATTCAGAAAAAGTGTCATTGTGCATACTTTGTATGCACAATGACACATCATCGGAGAGGAAAATAGTATCAATAGAACTAAACCTTGCACTCCCAGCAAGATATAAAATATTCTAATTACTTTTTAGGAAAAACGTTTCCAAAAATAACAAAACCGGCAGTAACTCATTAGGGTACCCTAACGGTTAAAACTTCGTCGGTACAAAGTGACGAAATTTTCAGCAGGTGACGAATATTGTTACGACGAATAATTTTTACAGACGAAAATTTGTACCGACATATAATTTTTGCCGACGAAGTTTTACCATCTCTGAATTTTTTTCTATGCAGTCCTTTGACAGTTATCTTTGAAATTTGGTAGGGTACCGATTGAGTATCTATCATTTGCTCTTGCAATTCCGTTTCCTCTGACTTTTCCTATTTTCAAACAGTTCTACATTCTTAATTTTTACTGTTGTAAGTTGTATAAGCGTTCCAGAGTAATCAATCTGCAAACAAAAAAAACTAGTAAATAGACAAAACAAACGATCACACGTGATCAAATGTGCACAACTTATATAAGTTTAATAATAATTCAGAAATGGTAAAAACTTTATGTCGGCAAAAATTTTAAGCAAGTGACGAATATTGTTGCCCACGAATAAATTTTATCAGCGAATCTTTTTAACCGACGAAGTTTCTACCGATAAGATATACATAACAGTGGCGGATCCAGCCCTAATCAGAACAGCACGATGAAGAACTAAACATTTTAATTCTTAATAGCTTTTGTATGATAATGGGTCTTTAAAGCCCATTATCATACAAAAGCAATTACAAAGTAATGAGTTTGAGCATGCTTTCAATCTCCATTCTATTGCTGTGACTAAGTAAAAGCATGCTCTGAGTCCGCCTATACATAAGAAAATATCAGGTTATGTTGTATCCTGCAATAAGCAACTGCTTGGTATTTAATGGTATAATATCCATGCAGTGAAACTCTTCTTATCAGATTATCGGATCTAGAAGCTTGAAAATAGTCGGCAAGTGCCTGCAAAGAAGTGTAAAACCAGTGGCGGATCCAGCCCTTGTCAGAGCATTACGATGGAGGACAATTAAAGATCCATTGTCATACATAAAGTAATCAATATTAATGACCTTGAGTATTTTTCTTACTGCTGTGGCTAAATAAAAGCATGATCTGAGTCCGGCTCTGAAAAACCATTAAAATTTCAAAGAAATTTTAATAGTATTAATAGGTGTTAGTATACTCTTGGGTCCGACCGTGGTAAACGACCGTGGTAGACGACCGTGGTAAATGTTGATAAAAGTCAGTAAAGAAAATCGTCTTTCGAAGTTGCATATGGTGTAAATGGTGTAGTGGTGTATACGTTGTTTGCTTGCGATACTTGTAAAGAAACGTCCCAACTATTTGTATCTTTGGCCATTGGCACTTCGGGTTTTTCCTGTAATGTCTAAAAAAATAACGGGTAAATATAACAGATTTGTTTTTAAATTTGCGTGCGTTTGTTACTTGTTAAGGAAATCTAGTTTATTTCTTTTCTAATCATGTAGGGGAGTGGGTACGATACAGGGTCCAGTTGTTCGAACGTAACTCTGATTAGCTTAATCAAGTATGGAATCCAACTTTAACCAATCAAAATTGATTTCTTATCAATTCTGATTGGTTAAAGTAAGATGCAATACCACATTAAGCTAAGGGACCGTCAAAAATTCGCTTAAATTCGCTTAACAATTCGTTTCATTCCTAATAATTTTCATTGTTACAATAACACTTCATCTAAGGTGAAAATGAAGCGAATTGTGAAGCGAATTTAAGCGAATTTAAGCGAATTTTTGAGACGGTCCCTAATCTATATTTAATCCAGCTTTGAACAACCGGACCTTAAAGTACAAACAAAATTGTAGATTCGTAGTTTAAGATTAGTTTAGTGGACTCGCTATAATTCGAACTCCTAAGGGGATGAAAGAAGCAGCCAACCGGAGGTGTTCGTCAAAATAAGTGTTCTCCATTGCCAGGAGCGATGTTTTTCTTTACAGTTATATCTGTTCTGCATTTCCTGCAGAACAGATCAAATTGACAGGAACAGGTCATTTTCCTAGGAGTTCAATTTTTTTTGACGAACAGGTAAAATTGACGAAATTATTTGACGAACAGCTCATTTTCCTAGGAGATCCTGTTTTTTTGTGACGAACAGATCAAATTGACGAACACCTTTTTTTGACCAAACAGCTCATTTTCCTAGGAGATCGATTTTTTTTGAAGAACAGATCTAATTGACGAACACCTTTTTTGACGAACAGATCATTTTCCTAGGAGAATGACGAACACATCCAGTTTTTCCAGCTGATGGAACTATGGAAGTGACGAACACATTTGAATTCATAGAAAAAATTATAATTCTATGACGAATAGATAAACTTTACAGGAGAATTATTTTCTGTGAAATTGACGAACAAATGCAATTTCACAGGAGAAAAGTGCATGACAAACACCTTTATTGACGAACAGATACCACTGGCTACTTCCGGGATGAAATAATCGTTCGAATTATGGAGTGTTCGAATTATGGGAAGTTGGCTTATAGAGAAAAACTCTTCATGTGGAAAAGAAAACCTGTTCGCACTTTGGAGTTGTTCGAATTATGGGGAATAGAATTACAAAGAGTCCACTGTAGTTCAAAAAATGATGAGCCGTAGTGACCGCTGTGATTACCAATCATTGTTTGACTTTTGCTACTTCTGGTGTAATTGGTGTAATCACACACATCTTTGGCACTGAATGATTTAAGTAAATGTAACCATTATTGGATATTATGGACATTATAAAGTGGTTATGGATGTCAAACCATTGACTTTAACATCGTGCTGTTAATATCTATAGTCTGTTTATAAAAAGAGAGCCTTACAAGGCCTTCAAGGATAGCATGATCCCATGACTGATAATATTGGAGAAACAACTCATCAGATTTAGATAATATTTCGATGGTAAAGGATTCATCCACAAAATTCGTATCGCAAAGGCACAAAATTTTGCGAATGTTCCCTAAGAGCTCGTTTACATGAAGACTTTCTATAAGCGAAATGAGCTGCCATGGCTTACAGAAGCCATGACAGTAGTTCATTTCGCCCGCAACGATTTTCCCTGTAAACGTGTCCTAAGAGAACCGGAGAAATTTGGTAAAGACAGTTCATCGTTGAAATGTGTATCAATAATGTCAGCAGTGGCGGATCCAGCCCTAGTCAGAGCAATACAATGGAGCACAAATAATTTTAATTCTTAATAACTTTATGTATGACAATGGGTCTTTAGAGACCCATTGTCATACATAAAGTAATTAAAATTAATGAGTTTGAGTATCCTTCTTACTGCTGTGACTAAATAAAAGCATGTTCTAAATCCGCCTCTGGTCAGTAGCGGCCTCTTCCATACCTGGACATCAGTATTGTTGCATTGATATGATTCTATCTGACTTCTGTTTTCCTCCTCTTCAACAATTTCATTCATCGTTTTCTCGAATTCTTCCAAGTCTTTATTGACATCTGCTTTCGGAGAATTAGAAATTAAAACCACGTCGTCGATTTGGGGTTGTTCCGTTCGGTAATTTGGTTTATTGAAATATAGTGATTCGTTGGTATCATTTACATAGTGTTGTCGAGAGCATACTGGTTCAGATATTTCGTTATCATTTTGAGCATAATATGATTGATGTTCTTTATTTTTATTACGTTTTGCCAATTTAGAGCGTTTTTTTCTTTTTATGTCAACAATAATAGTTGCAAGAAACCACACCGACATCTCTTTTTATATAATATTATCTGCAAATAGGATTACTGCATGGCAATCGGGATGTTCTTTTAAAGACATGTCTTGTAGCACGGAATCAATAATTAATATAAACTTTTATTTCGGCTGACGTACTATTTTGTTTTTTACAATCGGGATAATATATTTCGGTTTACGCATATGATTATTTGACATTTACAGCAACCTCGAATCCAGCGCCGTTCATCTCTGTATATTATGAGGACGTCAAAAAGAGATGAACGGCGTTGGGTATGGTTGCATTTACAGAAAACATGTAACAGATTTTCTGCAAATGTCAAATAATCATATGTACAGTTTCTCTAAACGTCAACATTAAAATGGGGACTCAAAGTCCTTAATTTTTGATTGTTTAATGTATAATGTCTCTTAAGACCCATCATATCATACAGCAATTAAAAAAATTAAAAAGTTCCAAGTTGCCATTTTAATGTGCTGGCTGGGGCTATACCAACACTGTAGGGTATGTTATACTATACGTTTTTACCCTATGCCTGATGGTAACAGATGGTCACCTACGCTTTAACAACAACAATGAAGAAAAATGCTTCGAAGTTGTTTAAGTGTGGATGCCCATTTAATAGACATTAGATATAAAACTTTAGTCGAACCAATAAAATGGAGATAAAAAATCTCTACTTTTTAATACTTTAACCAATGGGTTCCTTATAACTTTTACAAACTATCAATAAATAACCGACTAGGTCGAATCCACTACTGTTTAGAATATGCCTTACCCCAGTCAGAAGTGGATTCAGAATATG
The DNA here is from genome assembly GCA_032352715.1 of Bougainvillia muscus. Taxonomy (NCBI): domain Eukaryota; kingdom Metazoa; phylum Cnidaria; class Hydrozoa; order Anthoathecata; family Bougainvilliidae; genus Bougainvillia; species Bougainvillia muscus. Next base: position 4,734 of record JAUCNQ010008238.1, on the reverse strand, counting down.
CTTTAACCTACACTGCACAAAATCCAACTGTATCCGGACTTTTTTTCAGTCCGTATTCGTCCGTATTAAGACAGAATGCAGAATGACAGTTCGATGCTTGTGAGATCGATGCTTGTGACGAAGACTTGTCAATTTAAGATTTCAAAGAAGAACTGATTTAGCCTTCTACCAGATCAGGCACCTAGTAGCCTAAAACTAGCTTAAAATCTAGTTTTTAACGGCGGGGTCGTCCGCGCCTCGTGGCAAAGACCACGAACAAGCAATCAACTCAAAACTAAGTCTTTAAGTCTAAGTCTACTATGATCATGCGAGTTGATCAGCGAGCTGGTGGAAAACCGTCTTCGGGGTTATAAAAATAAGAATAGTTATATTTGTGGTGCTCGAGTTGTCCGTTCCGTAGCAATAATGCCAAAATATTTTGTCCAGGATTGTAGACCTGGATCCGTCCCTGCTAGTCACAATATTGTAATTTCTTAACGATCTATTACCTTATATTAACCTATTATGATTTAAACGTCTAGTTCATCACTGTTATACTCATTCAGTGCCGAAGATGAAAGTGATCACTAATCATAATACAGAAGTAGCAGAAGTAGCATAAATCAAACAATGATTGTCAATCACAGCGGCTTGTAGCATTGAATGATGAGTTAATATGGTTGGATCCCCAAGAAAACGATTCGGACAATCATCTCTCTATATACGTATACAACTATCTCTTCTTAGGACACGTTTACATGGAAAATCGTTGCGGGCGAAATGAACTGTCATGGCTTCTGTGATTGGTTTAACCAATCACAGAAGCCATGAAGGTTCATTTCGCCTATTGAAAGTCTTCATGTAAACGTGTCCTTATACGATTTTTATCCACAAATACTTTCTGTGATCGTAACCATTGTAATACATTTCTGTGATTTTCTGTGTAAATGAGGACGCACGATGATTCTCTCTTGTGAATTGTTTTTAGATTGATTGATTGATTGATTGATTGAAATTTTAAATCTTATTATAATTAAATGTTTTTTAGTGAACAGTCTTTAACCCAATGAAAACAAAGTTTAGTTTATTAAGATCACCCCCAGCAACAAATCCAGTCTTTGTCAGAATATGACGTTGAATAACTAAAAGGTTTAGTCTTAGACTACGCAATTAAAAATTATTGACATTCAGCTAGGATTAAAAGCAGGTCTCATTCGAGAGGGGCGCTCATTATATTATTTATTCACGAAAGGAGGGCGTTCATTCGAGAGAGGCGCATTCGGAGGTGGGCGCTCATTCGAGGAAATACGGTAATATAAGACAATTGCTAGACTTGCAGCCGTTCTTACTATGCGAGCGCGAAGCGCGCGAGCGTTGATAGTGAGTGCGTCAGCACGAACGACTTGTGAAAGTTGGTAGTGAATAATTTTTCTTACTCTTATTGTGTATAATTGACGAGTTTCATTTTTAATCCGGGGGTATAGTATGAATTTAATTATATTAAATATTAAATATAAAACTATTATATAAAACATAAACACTGCTGCTTGGTTTTCAGTCATTCTTAATAATAGACATATCATTAAAATCACAAGATGATTTCAACCTGCTCGAAAAAGGTTAAACATTTTCCGTTCTTTGGCCATGTAGGTACGGGGTGTAAATAAAATAGGTTGTACATAGAACATGGTAGAACATTATATTAAATATAAAACATGTTGTCTTATATTAAAACTGATTCTAACGAACTCTAACAAAAATCTGAAACAAGTTAAGCAGAAAATAAAGACATTTTAAGGGACCGTCCACAATATTCGTATTTTATTTATTTTATTTATTTATTCTTTATTTAACGTCGAAGATTACAAGGTTTGAGGGTTTGTTGATAACATTATCTAAAAAAAAAAAACGCCGTCTTACACGGACAGTGCAAAAATAGGATAAGAATGCCCTGTCAGAGTGAGAGTGGTTAGCCAAATGGTTGGCTAATTAAATCGACTAACTCGTATCGTAACACGAACCATTTTCACCACAGAAGAAGTGTCTTAGTGCATATTAAGTACGCACAAAAACACTTCTTCTGCATGAATATCGATACGAATTTTGATACGAATTTTGTGGACTAAGATAAGACTAAGATTTCCAAAAATGGTCCCATTTACTTAAGTAACTCTGCAGCGAATGCTACAGATCTGCCTAAGTAAGTATGACCATCAAAGCGGTCAGGTTGCATTAAAGGGTTTATTATGACAAAGGAAGATTTAGAACAGGTTTTAACCTAGCAGCAACCGTAAAATCTAGACTCAAAGTTGTTAAATTCCATAATCCTACATTAAGGGCTAGAGATTAACAGGATTGACTCCCCACCATGAAGTTCTATGTTTAGCCTTGTCACTGGGGCACGGTGTGGAAGTGTAAAGGCAAGTATTCACACTAGTACAAAGCAAATTATTGATTGCTCACTGAATAAGAAATAAACACATATATAACAATAATTATTATAATAATATTTTTTTATGTTTATTTGTAATAAGGAGATATAGATTTCAGGGGCCAGTTGTTCGAAACTGGATATGGATGTGCATAATCTGGTATTAAATCATACTTTATCCAATCAGAATTGATTAGATATCAATTCTGATTGGTTATATACAGAATTAATACTGGGTTAAGCTAATCGGAGTTTAATCCACTGTCGAACAACTGGGTTCAGCATTACAGGAAATATACAAAGAATGTAAAATAACTTCTCCTTGGGGGAGAGTAAAATGATACAAAGTTAGTGCGTATCACAAAACTAGCATACTTTATTTACTAAATTTTAAATTATAGCACCAGTATCGAATAGGTCTCTAATTTTGAGTGAAGGTTTCAATTCTTTAATTTTGCATCAGCTTACTGTAATCAAAGGATTTACCAAAGTTTATTTGTCTAAAAATCTTTAAAACATTCCCTTTTTGGCTGATTTTCATTTTCCGTATCTAAGGAGTTCCTCCTCCATGGCAGAACAAAAACCAGTTGAAAATATCCAGGTGCATTCGAACTTGACATAATGAATTTTGAATAGAGATAGATTTACAGTTCAATTCTTCATGTTCTGCTTGTATATAACGATGAATATCCTATGAAAGAAATGAGGAAGAACTCATAAATATGCAAATACTCTAGGTGCCATGCAGAATATGATAAACTCACTGTCTCCACTATTTCCAGTAGAGTGGTCAGTGTTTGGTGAAGGCAGATGTAAATATCCTGCCAGTGTGTATGGAAACCCCTCTTTTCTTGCTCATGGAAGTGAATGACATGAAAGCTAAATCCTGGCCATTAATTATGGCAAAACCAGAATATTAGGCTTTTGTTTACTATAACTTGTTAACCCTTCCCACGTATTTATGTTTTGGAGGTGTTCAGACACAATGCCACAGAAGCATTTATATACACTTTATTTATTCTGGGTCGAGCATATTAAGCAGGATTAAATTTTAAATGGCCGTCATATCATATATTCCTTATCATGACCGTTGACACTGAATGACTTTTAGATTTTAGGTATGAAGCGGTTTCTGGGATAAAAAAATATGCATGATTGATGTCGCATTTATGAGGATTCTGTGATGACCGTAAAATCATAAAAATTAAAAGTCCAGTAACTTTCATAAAAATAAAGTTATTGACTTGAAACTTGTTATGGGGTGCTTTTAGACCATTTTAATGGAATTCACACCAAAAAAATGTAAATTTTACCTATATTTCCTGAGTTTCAAAATTAAGCCGTTTTCGGAGACACCAATGAATTTCTTTTGTGAAAAACGTCAATTTTGACTAAATAATGACCAATATTTTGGAATTTTATACTATATTTCTCGTAGGAACGAAAAAGATCAAATAAATATCTTTCAAAGTGAGTTACATTCAAAAATTCAGTTTTCGGGCAAATATGTACCACCACAGCATTGAGTTGGCATAAACGCATGCGAGGTACGATTTTTGGTGTAATGATTCTTTTTAGGCATACTGTAGCTACATCTAAAAAAAATTAGACAAAAAGGACTTAACATAACATCAAATATTGGTGTCAATATTGTAGCTTCAAAAAGCTGGTCAACAATAATATATAGCCAAGCAAGCACATGCACACACAGGGTTCGTACAGGTTTGAATTCTTTTCAATCAATCAATCAATCAATAAGACATATATTTTGATAAAATCTTAAATTTCCCTGACTTTTCCTGACCATGTTGCTGAAAAAGACATTATTTTCCCTGACTTTTTATTGAATTTGATATATTTTTTCCTGACTTTTTTATGCATAGCAGCATTTGTTTCAGTTTAAACTTGGCAGAAGTGACCTTTGCCGGTCCTGTAAGATTTACTATTACAATTTACTATTCACAACTAGGATCTTCTTCTGCACTTTTCATAGATTATACAAACACCATATTGGTTTGTACAATTTCCTGACTTTTTCAACAATTTCCCTGACTTTCCCTGACATTCCCTGACCAAGGCGAAAAACATACTTTTCATCCTGACTTTCCCTGACTGTACGAACCCTGACACACCGCTCCTTCTGGAAACAGCAGACATGGTATATCCCTCAAAATTAGTGAGGCTAGTCATATCAAATCATGATTCAAAAACAACAACAAAAACAACCTAACCTGTAGCTAGCTTTACTAAGAGAGTACATAATAAAGAAAATAAACTATAGTATAGCTAGCTACCAGTAGAAGATGTTATATGTTATGTTGTTT
>JAUCNQ010008127.1:0-14079 GCA_032352715.1 Bougainvillia muscus | reverse complement strand
CAAAAGTTAACTTAATCTCCAGGTAATACCAGATAGTGCATTAGAAATCTCTTGAAAAACTATATAGAAGACTATTCTGCAACTAATGCTCTAATTCGAAGTCTCTTGGAGATAAAAATTCTTCGTCGATCTCTGTGCAATGCAATCCTCCCCGGGCATCCCACCTCCGATTTTTACAACTTACAGTGATCACTCTACGGGCCCGTCCACAAAATTGGTATCGTAATACGAGCCATTTTTATCACTGAAGGAGTGTTTTTGTGCTTACTAAGAAAGCACAAAAACACTCCTTCCGTAAGTAAATTGATACGAATTCCGATACGAATTTTGTGGACGGTCTCTTAATTGTAAGTGTAATTAATATTTCTCCCTGAAAAGTTGGTACCTACCTCAACTCGAGACTCGAAATGTCTTGCTATGATGATTTTATCCTTCTTAGATACTTGAGTTTATTCTGAATTTGAACACTGGTGACTCTTTCAAATATTTCCTTTCCCTCGGTTGCTTTTTCAATAACTTGCTCTATTCTTTCGATACTTAAAGAGCCACTATGAACGACATCCTTGAAAACTTTACCCAAGCATTTTGTCTCCTCTTTGTCGAATAACTTTTCAGCTCCTTTGCGTGAACTCATGGTAGGTGCAAATACAGATAAAGCATCATCATCACTTTCTTCTTCAGGTTTGGTTTCTGGGACACAACCATCATTTCCTTGATCAGGCTGCTCTGAGTAGCTGGTATTCAAAAAACGTTTCACACGATCATCAGTGGATTCAGTACAGTCTGGCAGAACCAACTTTTCAGAATCTGTAAGAACTGTTTTATCAAAGATGTGTCTTAACTTGTCCGCTATTTGTTTTTCTGTGCATTTCAAACTTTTTATCTCATCCAGGTGATACTTTAAACGGACACTGTCCAGCATTACCTTGCCTTCAAGAAGTTCTGATTTATAAACCTCCCTGAGGGTTTCTACTTGCTCATCCGTCCAGTGGTGTGTGTGCATAAGGTCAATCTCTCTTCTTTTCATAACGGACGATATTGCTGAAGCCCCGGCAATAGCTTGCTTTTGCCGATTGATGACTCTGTATGACTTTATAGCAGTACTCAAATTATGAGCAAGTAAGTCAGCAACTTGCTGCTCATTTTCCTTTTTGTGTTCTTGTACCAGTGAGGTTACCGACTTTCTAATTATGGTGGTGTTTATTTTTTTCGTTGGCGGTTTGTTGTCTCCATATACACCAGACCTCTGCCAAATAGCATTTATCTGCTTGCTGACTGCCCCTGACTTCAGCGAGTTACCACGCCAACTCAAAAAAACTCGATCAATGTGACTGTCTATCTTTTGACGAAACACATTCGTATAAATCTTTAACAGATTGAACTTGTGCTGTTCCAAGACAACCACTGCTGGACCATGTTTGGCAAATGTTTTATGGTTTCTTACGCCGATAAGCCAACGATCCGATTTTGTATCATATTTGGCAAGCTGGAATTCCGACATTGTCATATTTGCCAGAACTCCAGATCGATGACCATTGGAGAGCGCCATGGTGGTTAATAGGAAGTCCCTTGCATTTGTATATTCCAACATCGATATATGCAGCTGATCATCTTCTATAGCTTGCCCAAGCAATTTGGTTGCCTTTCTTGCGTATTCTCCATCTTCAAAATTAGCCGATTGTTCTGGAGTAATCAAAACTTGCAGATCTGCTATTTCGTTATCCCATTTTGATTCCTCGATTAATTTATTATAAGACCGTCTCCACTGCGAAAAACGGAGTCTCATCTTAAGAAAATCATCCGATTCAACATCGGGTAAGTCTAGGTCTTCCGAAATAGCATAATCCATAAAAGTTATAAGGGAAGTTAAGTAATGCTTGCTGGTTCCAGGTTTGCATTTCTTATCTAAATGTTCTCGAAAAAAATCAGTTCTTACTTTAAGTCTGTCAACAAGATTTTCAATTTTACCAGCCAACACATCGACGACGGTTCGAACTTCTCTAACTGTTTGAGCGGCTGAGACGGCATCTCTTTTCCCACCGTCAGGGGATGTCAAAAAATCCAGGAAATTAGCCATTATCACCCTAATCTTATCGAGGTCTGGATCTCGCTCTACTACCTCCTCTTCTCTCGCGTCATCCTCGTCATTATTCGCACAGCTGGATTTATCACTAGCATGAGTATCATCAGTGTGTAGAATCTTTATACACGAAGATTTGTTTGTTTCTTCGACATTCAACATTTTGGAGACTGAGAAATCCACTCGGGAACTGACAAATGGCTTGGCTTCTTTCAACTTACATTGATAAAAGTGAGATGATGGATTCAGCTTGTGGCTAAGTGTTAAATGTTCAGAAATTTTTACAACGACTGCTCCACAATTCGCATAAGGACACGACTTACGTACGTGGTAATCGTTCTTTTTCGGTTTCTTTTTTGTTAGATTCTTTGTTCTAACGGGCACCTCAGAATGCCATGTATATTGTTTTCGTTGACGTGTACATGAAAGAACGTTCTTGGCTCTATGTGGCAACCATTTGTGAACTTCTTTCATGTGTCTTGGTAAGTTGAGGCACTCTAATTTGCATTCAGGGCATTTTTTTTTCATTCGCACATACTTCTTGGTGGTTGTTTTCTAGAAAGAATTATGTTGCACTCAATCAACAAGATACTCGAAATCTATGTAAGGGAAAGGCAACAACATGTACGAATCACGAAACTGGCAGTCTAAAAATAGTGTTCATCATTCATACCCAAGGTCTGATTATATTTAAATATGAGGCAATGTATGGTATAAGCTCCCTAAAGTAGCTCAAATGAAATAGAAAATGAACCACAAGCAAAAATAGACAGAATGGGAAAATGTGAATACAGAGCACACCCACTATCATATCCTAACCATAGGAGCTTCTCTAGGGAAAAATATCTGGTAGTGCAGTTGTACCTATTCAACTACTTATTCAGGCGAGTGTTTGTTTAGCCTCCCATAAAAACTTATGGTTGTCTCACAAATATTTTGCCACATGAATGCTAGAACAAGTTCCACGCCTATATCTACAATGCTTTTATTCCTCCTTTGCTGCAAACAGTAATTTCATAATGGTATAATATTTTCGCAAGACAATAGTTATAAGGTGAATTTTCATTAGGCGATTTTTGTAAGCGTGAGATTTCCATTAATAAAATTCGTTATTGAGCACCTAATTTAATAATGAAATAAAATAAACTATCTAAATAAAACACAGCTGTCCAACCCAAAGATTTTTAATTTGATTGACTGTTGATCAAAAGTGACATCATAATTCAACAGAACTCACTCAGTGGCCAAGGCGTTCAATTGACGTTTCAAATGCGCACGATTCCGCCTAAGCCACTTCTTGTTAAGAGCTAATATATGGACTTACATCTGTTCCTTCTCCTGTGTCATCATGGTCATCACAATTTTTTTCAGCTAAACCACTGTCAGTCTCATCCTTTGGATTTTTTGGTGTAGCTTTCAACTTCTTCGAAGGAGAGGCACCATAAAGACCATCTAAAACAGAAATTTGCTTTACTCTCTACTTAAAAAAAATGCTTTCCTTATAGGGATCGGGTCAGAAATTTGCATGAGATTGAAACAATATAGTGAGAGGCATTTCTGAGACAAATTCATAGAGGAGAAAATAAAATAACTTCGGGCATGAGCGTTTTTGAATAAGCAAAAAGTACTCCAGATTAAAATAATATTCAAATTAAAGAGAGTTGAATGAAGCAAGAATGATTTATTTAAGTTAAATGGACTAGAGTATACATATTTCTGTCCAGGATTTAAGATGATTTTGACCTCCAACTTGGCAACTTCTTGCACGAAAAAAAAAGTACCTTACTTGGATAAACCTTCTTCTTATTATTACTATAATTAATTTCTCTTATTTCACGAAGATTAAGTATCACGACCACCTGAAATTTGCATATTATTTATAGCGCACAAAAAATTGTTGTTTTTAGGAGTTAATACCGCAAAAGAAAACTGAGATTTGAAACTTTCATATCTTGAGCGGATTTCGTTTGAGAGATAAACTTTTTCTTTGCATTCTTGGGTGGACTTGTTTGTGCAATTTTTTAAAAATTGTACAAAAATGTATCCAGACATGAAACAGTATTAAAATAACCCACCTTCCTCATCTGACGAAGATTCAGTCTCAGATCCAGATATTGCGCTACAATGATAATCTTTATCCAAACCTTTTGATTTGTTATCTAAAAGATAAATCATAGGAAGCGTATCAAAAACAGTGCAGAGTGAGGCATAATGGAGACAATAATAATACCATCATTTCAAAATTCATTAGTATTTTGAACATGTCCTTGTTCAAAGTTTCTGCATAAGATAATGGGCTCTATTTAGTGGTTTCATTGAAACCACCTGTATATTGTAAAAATCCACTAGGGACAGGAATATTTTCAATGCAGCGTAAATTGAGAAGCTTCAACTCGTACACTGTAAGTTAATAAATGTTTAGTGGGCTACATGCTAAACTGTTATTATCTCAAAGAAAAAAAAAGCACTAAGCCAGCTCTTACATTTCTTCTGCAAGAAATTTCCAGCGATTCTTGAATTATGGTATCCACCATTTTCTAAGTAGAATCGACATTGAGGTCCATTTAAGTGAGCCATAACTGCAACCATCCACATTTTAGAAACAGGAAAAATAACCTTCAAGACATATTCAAATTCCCCATTAAAAGTTGTTATTAGATAATCAATCATCGATGTTTGTATATCATCACAGATATCCCCATTTCCAATTAACAGGGAGTTGAGATGATGTTTCATCAGTTGTTTGCCATCTACTTCAAGTTTCCTTCCGCAAAACACTTGATGCCGCCAATGCCTTCTTTTTCCACTTCTTATATCCTTTAACATTTCAGTTACCATTCGAAGAAAACTAATAACTTCTTCAGTTTTCAGAACCCACATGAATTTGTCAATTCCTCTCATCTGCTTTCGTGGTATTTCCTCGACTATCAAAAAAAGAATAGGAGCAAAATCAGAACCTCTTCTATATATGATATATATATCACCCCATATTTTGACTGATTTTATTCGATGGACAATATCAATAGGAGAGATGTAGTATAAAACTTTAAGAAATGAGAAAGGATTTAGCCAATGGCAGATGGTATTTTTAATGGCATTTTTAAGGCCTAGGTGTTGGTTAAACAATAAAAATTTATTAATTTCTTTCGTGTTTGCTGGAGAAAACTGAAGAAACCTTTACAATCCCATGTAAAAATATTTCATGAATTTTATGAGTCACTGACTGTTTTATGAGCTAATGACTGTTTTAAACATGCACACCCTATTAAAGCAACTCAGAAATGCAATCCTCTTATAGTTTTTTCTCTTATAGTGTTTAAATATCTGTCATAGTCTTTTTGTGTAGTACATTAAACTAGTGTCACCGCAGTAGCATTGCAGCACACCTTTGAAGACTTCTCACCTCATCAAATTGCATGAACAATAAATGAAAATTTAAAAACAAATCCAACCTATCTAGGAGCAGGGCAGTCAGGATACATGAGTAAAATCTAAACTTAAGAAGCCGTATATTTCCATCCGAAAAATCTACATATGTTTTTTAAGTCCAATAAGCAAGCGTCCACTAAATTCGTATCGTAATACGAACCATTTTCATCATAGAGGAAGTGTTTTTGTGCATACTATAAAGTATGCAATAGTATGCACAAACACACTCCTTCTGTATGAAAATTGATACATATTTCGATACGAACATTGTGGGCGGTCCCTTAGGTAAGGTAAAGGGGTTAACCTTCAAGCCCGCAATCATCCACCATGTCAATAGCATCAATGATGTCTTGAGGTGGCCCTGGAATAAAAATAAGGAATCTATGCTGATTAAAAGAGGGTTAGTAACGTGGTAGAACAGAGGTGGCACTCAAAATCTCTACTTGATATTCTGTCAGCGAAATGTTACTTCCCATGTCTATATTGTTCCAACCAAGATCGATGAAAGCACCCAAACAAACAGATATTTAATATCATTCAATTATCAATAATTTTAAAGAAGTGTGGCTTACTTAACATGGAAAGATAGTTCTTTTCTCATGCTAGGGTACACACTTTATGTATCTACAACTATCAACATTTCACCCAATGTATTTTTTTACGAAAATTTCACACTACGAAAATTTATACAAGTAATAGCATTAAGTACAAACCTGTGTCATTCAAATTTCGTATAACTTTAGACAACAGTTCGACAACAGCAGTTGTACCAGATTCATGACTTGATGATGGTTTTATGTTGGTAGCAGCGACATTGCAACTATCCTATTAAGCCAAAATAATGAAAAAGCATGTGTGACAATTGAGACATAACCAGCTGATGTCTACCACAAAACTTAATGAAAGATGTCGAAGCTGCATGGCTGAAGGCCTAACCAGGGTGGCCACCAAAGTTTAATATCAAATTCCAGGCTATTCCTGGTCTTTAGGGTTTTCTAGTGAAGATTCCAGGCTTTTCTTCTCTCCAATCAAACATATAAGGGTTAAATCAGATTAAATTTTACGAGATTTTTTTCAAATTTTGAAAGAACTTTGTAATATAATCATTATAAATCATTATTCTGATAAGTTAAACTTTTCAAGCGTTTTAGGGTTAGCGTTTTCCAGATTTCTCCCGTTTTTCCAGGTACTGGCTACCCCGATATTATTTAAAAATAAATACCTTGGCTTTAGTTGCTGCTTTCTTTGGACTTGGTTTTGAAACTACTTCATCGTCAGAGTCACTGACAAGACATTGAGGAACGGATATGGATGGCTTCAAGATATTCATTGTTTCCTGTGGAGAATGAAAAAAGACGATGATGCAAACAACATAACAACAAGTTGGCCAGATACTAATTTCAATAATAAACAGTAGAAAATGAATGGATTTAAACCAAAGTGTTAAATACCCTCTAACGTTAATATCACACCATCCTCGGATAAAAGTACCAATTATGCATACATACATTAACGGTCCAACTCAGTTAAAAAGGGAAAAGTAAGAAAAGATGAATTCTTACGTTGGATGATTCTTCAGAAATATCTTCTATGGTTCTAGAGGTTGAATCAATCTCATCGAGCACGTGTGAGCCAATCTTTTCCTAATAACACAACAAATATGTTTTGTCACTCTAGTCTCCAAGAGAAATTACAGGAGTAAATTTAGACTGAGAGATGAGTGCCAAAGAAGCAAAAGTTTACCTTTCGATAAATCAAATTAAGGATTCCGATTCACACGCTCACTAGGAGGCTAAGCGTGGAGCAAAGGTAACAAAGGAAATTAAACTTGAAAACAAAAGAAAGATAACCAAAGCAACGCTTCCTACAAAGATTTGGTAGGCCTGTAAGTAGGCTTATTAAGGGTTCGTCTGAAAAATTCGCTGCATAATTCGCTTAATTTTCACATCAGATGAAGTGAATTTAAGCGAATTTTTGAGACGGTTCCTAACATCAAACTGTCAAGTTCTCTTGCAAACCATGTCCTCTATTAAGTATAAACAAAGCAACAAAAAAACAAATCTAACATTGGTGGATTCTTCAGCAATATCTCTACTCGATGTTTCGTCAGCCTCAACAAATGATGGAGTTTCATCTATTTCCTAAAGAAAACAAGCCATGTTTCTTTAGGAGCATAGAAATGTTCATATCTATCAGTAACTAGGTTTTCAAATAAGAGGTAAGTAAATACAACACAATAGCAACATGTAATAGCTATTCGGTTTTTCAAGCAACTGAACTATGGAGGTCTTGATGACTCCCCTTTTTCAGCTATTATAGTAAGCCACCGCTTAGCAACTCTTTAGCATCAACTTAGTCAGCAAAATATTCGGAAGATTGTGTCTTGTTTCAAGAGAAAGCTCTTCCTATACCAACTTTTGAGACTAACCAACATTTCTTAGTAATCCACCATATATATAAAGTTCTGTTTTGCTCGCACTGACTTTTTGCAAAACAACAGCGTTATAAATGTATCAGTGGTATATCAATGGTTAGCATGGGTCAATAGGGCTATTAATTTCCCTACAACTTTAAGCAATCTTGACCTACATAGGGAAGTTGCCTTAGCACCTTGAGGTTCATAGATCGATATGCATACACAAAATCAAAACATAGAGATCTTTTACACACAAGTAAAAGACTGGGTGAGAATGGATGGAGCAGAAAAAAGGGTGAGATACCTTCGGTATTTCAATCACTTGGTCACTACTTGTAATTTGTTCACCCAATTCGTTTTCTTTCACATTTGAACTTTTCTAAAGATGAAAATATCGCATACAGATAAGGATAGCATGCCATGACAGTGAATCTCACATGGTGCTCTTATTCAAAAAAAGTGACATAGTGTGAACAAAGATGGGATAATTATTAAAATAATGGAATCAATTTGGGCTCTCACATTGAAGATAGTTTGATTTCCAACAAATGATACTTCTGAGATGCATTATTTCATTGAAATTCAACGCTGGAAACAATATATTATATACCTCTTTGGAGCTTAGCCTAAAAATGCAACCCTTCGTAACACTAGAAGTAATGAAAGTATAGCAATTTTCTCTGATTTATTGAGCTTCCAGGGGTTAAGTTAAAGCTCATTGGAATTTGCATTTAGTAGTTAACTGGAGTCGAATCACCTGCATAAATTTGATCAATGTTCACTTAACTACTTTCAACATCAAAATAAATAAGGGCTGCCACACTATAGCATTTAACAGGTGCAACAACAAAAAAAGGAGAGGAAAATTGTTAAATAAAGACAAGATTAAGATAACACAACATAACAGCAAGTTGGCCAAAAATACAACAAAAAACAAATCTTACATTTGAGGTTTCCTCTGCAATATCCCCGCATGATGTTTCGTCAGCCTCAACAAATGCAGTTTCATCTATTTCCTAAATAAAACAAGCCGTGTTTCTTTAGGAACATATTGTTCACATCTATCAGTAACTAAAATTTCAAATAAAAGGTAAGTAAATACAACACAATAACAAAGCATTTTACAGATATTATAAATAGTAAGCTATTGTTTAGCAAATCTATAGCAATCAACTTTCTAGTCAGCAGAATATCAGGGAGATTGTGTTTAGTTTCGATATTTTACTTAAATCATACTGTCATACCATTTCCTCCTCAAGATTCTCTTTGTGCATACATTGTATACTCTTCTAGTGAAAGAAAAAGCTCTTCCCATAGAAACTTTTAAGACTAACCCAAACATATTTTATAGTAATTACACCATATAATTCTGTTTCGCTTGCACTTGACTTTTGGCAAAATACCAGTGTTCTAAGTGTATTAGTGATAGATCAACTATAAGCAATCTCGAGCTACATAGGAAATTGCCTTAGGACCTGGATGTTTAAATAAATGTGTGATATGCTTACACAAAATTAAAACATAGAGATCTTTTACATAGGAGAAAAAGACTGGGTGGAGCGATAAATGGAGCGCTAAAAAGGATGATATACCTTCAATGTCTCAATCACTTGGACAGCACTTGTCATGATACCATCAAGAGAATTACTTGTACTCTGTTCACCCAATTCTTCCGCATTTGAGCTCTCCTAAACGGAAAACTTTCTTTGTACATACAGATATGGATACCTTGGAGCTTAACTATATGCCTTCATGACACAAGTAGCAATTAGTGTCTAGCAATTTTCCCCGATTTGTGGAGCTTCCAAAGTCAGGTGTTAAGTCCAGGTATGAAGGCAGAGGTCGGAGTGCCAACGAACTTTGATGACTGAATTTAAGGATTTTAACACGATTCCGATTCACAAACTCTCAAAGTGAGGTGTTCAAAATCAAGGTACACACAAGTTTCTTACCTGGTTAAAAGCCACTTGTAGAATTCCAAAAATGTCACTAGCCTTGGCACAAATTGGTGGTATGTCCTAAAAGCAACCATTTATAAACTTTAACACAAATGCAATACTCACAGGATTTCTAGTTAAAATATTACATAAGCTACAATGACCACTTTTTTTGCCTTAAATTCCAATAGGGGTTTATTTTTGAAATCTAACTGCATATGTACAAAGCAGGAAGCAAATTATGAGGGATGAAAATTTTAAGATTTTGTGCATTCACTCTTTTTCTTGCAAAAACAATGTTTTGAAGTGAACTGCAGTATTTATGTGCTCAGGATCAATCAACAAACTTTAATCGCCAAAAAATATACTGAGGAGGTAATCCACAAAATTTAGATACTTTCTAAACCTATGTCTTTCAATAAATTTTGCTGCTAAAACAGAACTTGATTTCAGCTAATATCAAAGCTTGTGGTACCACTATGGCTAATTTGGAAATGAGAGATTCAAGCCATCATGGCTTTTCACAACACCTTACCTTCAAGGTGAATGGTCTTTCATATTCTTTCTAAAATAGATAAAAACAAGGAGGCTATGAGCAAAATGATTTTAATAGTACGTGTTATACATTAGTTTCCTAGAGGTCCTGAGAAAATAACCAATACAGGATTGCCACTCTTTGAAATCAAAAATGAGGAGAATTGAGTAGTTTCGAGGCAGTTTTGGGGACTTTCTGAGTAGACTTCCGCAATTTTCCATATCAAATTTGAGGAGTTTTGAGGAGGTTTTTAGGTTTTGACGATTTATTTTCATTAAAAATGATCTCTGGAAATATTTTTCAGATAGAAAACAACGACTTCTGAGCACTGTTCATATTAAAACTTACCTTTGAATAAGTAAAAGTGAATTAGAGGAGATTTGAGGAGATTAGCAGAGGATTTGCTTTAGTTTGCTTCAAAACTATTTTACAGTTCTTTATTAAGTTCTATTAAATTAAGTGTTAAGTCTAAATTGTACCTTTTTTCTCCACCACAAATTTGGTGCCAAATAATTGTAACGGATTTCAACACCTGACATAATATAGCGGCTTGCAAATAAGCACAGACGAATTTCACCATTTTCCAGCTGGATTTTCTTCATAACAGCATTACAGAATCTGTCAGGAGAGTCATTGATAAACCCGCCAATTTGATTAAGAGCAGAAGAACCATCAATACTAAAATAAAGGAATTGCATAGGGTTTAGACCCAAAAATTCACTTTAATTCGCTTCACAAATCGCTTCATTTTCACCTCAGATGAAGTGTTAATGTGCATTTAACAATTCATAACACATAATCTGAGATGAAAATTGACAGGAATGAAGCAAAATTATAAAGCAAATTTTTTATGCCTTTATGTGGGTGAACCTACTTCACTTCAAGGACTTTTTAAGTATTTTTTCTTATTATGGAGGTTTAATCTGTTGTTTAAACGCACATGAATACTTTTTTAATAAAAGCCTTTTAAAAAAAAATATAAAATTATAATATTCAAATAATAGTCTTATCCAGTGCCATATTCAGAGCACTTTTTGAGTTGTAATGGCTTGTGTGCACTAAAGCAAGACCAAAATTAAAGGACAGTCCTGGAATTTAAATATATTGTGATAAAGCTTCATGTTATTGGCTTACAAAGCAGTTCCTTAAAAGGGTTTGCAATGTACTTGACAATGAACAAAATCTGTTTCCTTTTTTTCAAACAGTTCAATTGCAAAGCAAGGATTTTAAGGACAAAATAAAGGAAGTTGTGTCGTATACTTTATGGATAAACTCCATTGGCTCATAAGGTTTGATGACGGTAACAAGGATAGACCTTGAACTTTTTAGAAGTGACTTACCAATACTCTTTGTTCTTTTCGTTAAAGAAAAAAAGATGTCTGGAATCTCCTCTCTCATCATGGAGCTTCCAACCTTCTTCCCCAGAGAGAAATTTCCCAGGGTATTCAAGCATGAATGACCCCTTCTCAAAATCCTTTAACGCAAAGATTCCAAATCCTAAATCAAAAAGTTTGTTACAGACTTCACCCCCTGCTTTATGAACATTGGCCAAAGTTACTTTAATACGAGTGCAACATAAGCAACTGCAAGACTTTAACTTTAATTTTCTGATGAA
This sequence comes from Bougainvillia muscus, assembly GCA_032352715.1. Classification (NCBI taxonomy): domain Eukaryota; kingdom Metazoa; phylum Cnidaria; class Hydrozoa; order Anthoathecata; family Bougainvilliidae; genus Bougainvillia; species Bougainvillia muscus. The sequence continues at coordinate 2,067 of JAUCNQ010008127.1, read as the reverse complement.
AAAACGGCGGTCAAATGAAATTCCTGGCAGTCATATCCTTAGGTAGTCTGGTTAAACAAAATGTCACATACCATGGTTGGGTGACGAAGAAAATTCAGTTTGAAAATAGTAGGCAAGTGCCTACGAAGAAGTGTAAAACCATCGTTATTTATTTACTAACTGGTCGGTCAAGATGATCAGCATGAAAGAAATTCCGGCTGTCAAATGTTATATTCTGGCGGTCAGTGACCGTTGACCGGCCGTTATTTCAAGCGCTGATCTAAGATTATCGAAAATTGTTGCTGTTTCTCTATTATTTAAATGAAATAGTACATAGTACAGTAAGTTTATAACTTGTGAAATTATTGGAAAGCATCCATTCGCAAATTTAAGTTTATCCTAGATGTTTCACCATTTTTTCCCTTGCAGAAGCAACACTTTCAGGAGTACCTTTAAGCGATAAATATTTAGGGGGATTAATTTTTGCAAGTTTTGCAAATTTCGGGGAATTTCTCAAAAATAAGTCCTTGCAAAACCTTGGGGTTCAAACAATTTGCAAAAATAAATCCACACAAAAATTAGGAAAAACTATTTACTTAAAATTTTCTTATTTATTTTTAACTTTACACTATGGAAAGAGATGTAAAAAAATAAATAAAAGAAAAAAAGTAGTCTATTTGCAAAAATAAATCCACACATTTTATCTAAAAATCTCCCATTCGCAAAGATGAATCCAGGCTAAATCCACCGGAAATCGGGACTGCAAAAATAAGTCCATGCAAAGAAACTTTAACCATCCATAAGTGTGCTTTCCTAATTCTGATGCTTACCAATAAAGTCATCTATTTGCTTCTTTACAAAGCCAACAGGATCAGTTTTGGCCAAGCAATGGATTTTTGCCAAATCCTCCTGGACTGTTTTGAATGATTTCTAAAAGATAAATGGATTAATCTAAATGAAAGGCTTTCAGACAAAAACAGACTATTCCAATGATAAAATTCAGATTCCAGATGCAGTATCATCGTACATACAAAGTAAGAACAATGGTCCTTTTTAATTTTTGAAACAGTCCCTTAGTAAGAACTCTTCCCAGACCCTGTTTTAACACAAAACAGAGTAAGTTTGTGGTAGCAGGAAATATGAAACCTCCCATTCCAGAATGATTAATTAATAATAATAAAAACTTCTGAGATAGAACACCCGCAACAACCAAGAAGCTTTATACTTACAATATTTCGTCTTGACATCACCAACTTTTATCTAAACAGAACAAAACTTTACGTTATTATAAAGGCTAAAACAAGAAGCTTCCACATTTTTTAATATAGAGAGAATTAAAGACCAAGTAAGAAAGGCATACTTCGAATATGTATGGTTTCCCTATCGCTACCCTGACATTTACTGTTTCAGACATGATCCCAAGCATTCTTTGCACGGGTTACGAACCATCGACCATCAGATTACAAATCCAATGACTTGACCACTAGGCCATGCTCGCACATTAGTTTGAAACACTGTAAGCGACTGTATGCGGAATTTTCTTTGTGAAAATTCTATAAATTATTTTTGTTCAAAAAATCTGCAATACCAGGGGTTGACAAATATGCTTGCGTACTCAATAAATATTATTTGCATACGTCAACATACTAAAGTGTGAAAAACCTTTGTATGTCAGTATAAATTTTAGAGAAAATAAATATTCCTGTTACGGTAACGAAGTAAATACAATATATTACAGAGTTCGAATTAGCAGGTCGCAATTCGCAATTTGCGAATCGAATTGAACATTTTGCGAATCAAAAGCACTGGAGAATGTAATTAATTGCGAACCCAAAACTGGTTTTTCGTTTAAATAAAGTTATGATTTAAAACATTTTATTTAAAGCAGAATATTTAGCGAATCGGCTTTTTCATTCTAACTCGAACCCTGTATTATTATACAATATTTATTTAACTTAAATTAATTGGCCTATTGAAGACAGATATATGCAAATAATGATGTTAATACTTAACGTTTTTTATCATTAAAGATTTCATGATTATAATATCGATATTTGCCTGCTTGGAGGGGGGGGGGGGGGAGGGCCA
>JAUCNQ010008016.1:0-11116 GCA_032352715.1 Bougainvillia muscus | reverse complement strand
GGACTTGTTGAGAAGAGAAGGCAAGCAAATGGCATCAATGCCCAAAGAAATAAGTTATTACTCCTTCAAATAGAATTGCAGTTGCGAGAATAATGGATCGTGTGTTCAGTATTACTACTTTACCCTGTTGTGAGAACAAAGGTAAGGGAGAGCTGAAAACTGCAAAAATTATTTGTCTATATTTTTTGTGCTGCTGTATGCACTATGTGATATTTCTTCTTAAGCTAAATTGGTACAAAAGCAAGTATGTTTATCCTGTACCCTTTTGTTATTGGAATTTTATAAGTGTGTCTCTCTGGGTTTTTGAATATTTACCCACGCATTAAGGTATGTTTTTATTTCCTGATATCATTCTTTTTTTCAGAATCTGCTTCACACAGTTCCATGCAGTTCATGAAGTAGTTGCCTTGATTTTAATGGGAGATAGGAATGATGTTAATGTTTGTTTTACTACTATTACTGCCATGTTGATTACGCTTCATGGTTTCCTGGAAATCTATAAGGTCGTTTTTGGGAGTCCTAAGTCTGGGAAATTCCTTGAATGTTGTGTTTATGGGTTTTTTTAACTACTGCCCAAAAAGGCGAAAGACTACTACTGTATAATGAGAGGAAACGCAAGAAAAAAGTTTTACTTATTAAGTCTTGCATGATATGCTACATGAAAGCAACCAGGAGGATAATACCATAATAGTAACATGTGGAGAAACTAGGTCTTACTGTTAAGGGCGCTGCACAATGAGCGAGTGTGCGCTTGGTGAACTCTGGTAATTTGTTGGAAAGAGTTTGAACAAGGGATCATACTTCTTAAATTACAGAGCACTGGCCATACAAATTTAAAGAAACGAGACAATTTTACTACGGTGAGAAGGGTTATCCAGGTTAGAAGATAGTTCATCATCTATAACATCACAGATTCTTACCTTGAAACCTATCAAACAGTTGGGGATAATCAGCTACAGCAACAGCATAAATATGAAAACAGTAATAAAAGCAATGACGAATGGTGGATTTACAAAGTTAAAGAATACTTTATGGGGCAGGCAGATTTCTTGTGCGACTCAGAGATTTAACCCACATCATGACTGATTTAGCAACAGTTTCAGTGTATGTGTAGCTTCGCGAGGAAAGGTCTGTAGAGAAAGTAATGCATAAGAGATGAGATGTGATACTATCTTGAAACTTTTGAGGCCATTTGTGGAGCTGGATTGAAGAAAAAAGTTCAGAGCAACCGTTAATGGTACGGAATTTAGTTTTGAAGAAATAAAGGTTACATTCCACTTATCGTCCCATTCTATAACATATTCGAGGTTAGCTGCCGTTTTAATACTCTACTGAATCATTAGAGCAACAGTACAAGGTTATAAGTGCATAAGCATAAATAGTAAGTTAGATAAGGATAGCAAATTTTTAATTTATGGAAGAAAGAGTGTTGCACCCCCATCCCCACACAGCTTTAGGAGATGTCAGCATCGATGGTATATACCTAACCCAATGAGCCCTGGCGGATTCTGAACGTGATACTAATTTTGCAAAGTTCATCATCATACCTTTTGTTGTTCAAAAGTTATGCAGGGGAGCGAAAACAGCCCCCAAGGGCTAATAGGGTTAAGGGAATTAATTTTTGCGGGAATTAAATTTCGTGGATTTCACGGAATTGGGCCCAATCCTTCAAATTAAGTTCCGCAAGAAATCTAAAAGTAACATATCCGCAAAAATTAATTCCCGCAAAAAAATTGAAAAAGGCCATCCGCGAAATTAAAATCCATCTGTGAATGTGGGTGGTGGAACACGGGCTATTGCTATATGACTTTTCACTCACAATATGCACAAAATATGCACAGGTCTGATGTATATTCCACCTCTCTTGCTGTATAGTTAATCGTAGTGATAATAATTTATGCGAATGAACCTTGAATGAGAAAGTCCATTTTTGGTTTGTTTTCATCCATACTTAGAAATTCTCATCAAAATGTTTCGTCACAAACATATCTATCACGGTTATATCATTTGCTTTTTAAATTATGCCGAAAATAAGCACGTTTTATTCCAATGTTTTTAATTTTACTCTCATCCTGGATAAAAGTTAGGAAAAGTCACAAAATTTCAAGTCATATACACAACCCGTTTGAAAGTTATGGCAAAAAAACCGGTAGGTGAGATAAATTTATCCCCCCCCCCCCCCCCAAGACGAATAGGGTTAGAACAATTTGTATATACTTCGTGACTACTAAGAGCAGGCTTGAGTGGCTGTCTGATAATGTACAATTTAAATGACCTACCCACGTAAAAAAATAGATCAAAAACAAACAAGTATTGAGGTTCAGACATATTTAGGCCCAAATCTCCTGGACTTGTGCATATAACATTTCACTCCTTACTAATTAAAAACCTCATTTAACTTCTATATTGTTTTCAACACTTTACTGTAATTGACTCAAAAGTCTACTCCTAAGTTTACTCAAGATTGGCATGTTTAGAAAGTTAAGGAAAATAGAAAGTGAAAAACACTGGTGGTAGACACCATATTTCATTCATAAGGACTTTGTAAATCTAGATGTGGTCTAGCTGTGGCTCACGTTTGCCAACTACAAAGAAATTCAGGGAAAAACTTCCATCAGAGGCTAATACAGAAAATCTCGTTGGGCATCGGTCATAGTTGCCAACTTTGAAAGTTGGATTTTGCCTAATAAAATGTCACCCACCATTGATTGGCGAGGAAAACAATTTTTGATTTCAGAATTGCTGAAATGGCTAAATCAAGTGCCCTTATAGCATAATTTATTTACTACAAACGTTCTATCAGAGAACTTTTCTTTCGTGGAGGAGGTGACCTGCCGAGAGCAATCAACGTCTTTGCTTGCGTATGAGTCCATGTTTGAAATGCTTGGGTCTCACACACAATGCGTGGGAGGGGAGTTGGCAACTAAAGTTACGAATCACGTACTGATTCATTTCATGCAGCTTGGGGTTTGTGGGGCAAATAGGCTCCATGGGCATAGCCCCTAGAAGCTTTAGCATTTTAGCCGATTTTGATGTTAATTTGTGCTTAAAATTTACACAAAATCATAACTTCTATTTCTACCTAAAAGTACAAACGAAAGTAAATACTACTCACACCAAGTAACAGAACACATTTAAACTATTGGGCGCCGATTTCCTGGCACCCAAAATCGGTAACTGATCCCCAAAATGCCCTGTATTAGCCCCTGTCCATGCGTGACATGTCACTATAAATTACCCGATATTGTATAACTGCTGAAGAGTAGCCTCTGTGAGGGCTACCAGAGTGTTTGGGTTCGGGTTCCTATGCTGTCAGTTATCTATTTTCTTGTATCCTCCCAATGATCCAATAAAACAGTTAAGAAAATTCAAGAATCTCGTTTTGTTTCAGTTAAACAGTTCGAGGCATTCGAATCATCGTTTTCCAAAGACCTCTTGATTCATTACTTTGAAAAAGATGAAGACATCTTTATCGTTTGAGATGGTTTTGAAATACCCTTGCCATTTGTTATTATTGAAAAATTTATTCCTACCATGGCAACTGCACTGTCAACAAATATTGGTAAACCTATCAAAACAGACCAAAATAATCATAGAGCGATCGATGTAAAGGAGTTTGATCAAAGTACAGTTGAAACATTTGTTGGTCTGATTATGTTTAATAAAAAATATGACAATTTCTTAACATCTTTCGAATGGTCTGAATTGGTAAAGTTGGTGCGTTTTTGTCATTTTTATCAATGTGAACATCTGTTTAAACTGCTTGTTAACGTTGGAAAATCAAAAATATCTGTAAATAACTTATATGAGGCAGTTTCTATGATGGAGTTACTATCATTCAACGATTGTCATGATAGATGTGTAGATATTGTAGCGATATACGTACCACATCAAATCATCAAATGGAAGGAATTACTCGAAAAGTATCCGCAAAAACTTGCAGTTTTAACGACTGATGTTTTAAAAAAGATTGCAAATAAGCAAAAACGATAAGGAAAACAATGATACTGAGGCACCATTCTTTTCATCAACACTTTTCGCCCTTATAAACTTGAATCCTATTCTTTAAGCACTCTCAGGTCATTTCGTGCTAGCCCTACATGCACTATTTAGTCTGCTGTAATTGATTGCAAAGCCATTGTTTGTTAATCCAAACTAAATTTACACTGCGTCTCTTATTAATAGCGAGACAAAGTTCACGAATGCTCTGAAGTAAACCCCTTTTTAGCGTTACGTTGGACGGCTTACTTTTGCCTTCTCTAATTTAATTGTACTCGAAATAAAAACTAAGTGTTTAAGTTCGACAAAAATGAAATGCCCAATATGATTTCACTTTTATTGCCGAATTTAATTCATATGACGGCTTGTAAATTTAAATCTTTACATCAAAATGGACAACGAATTACGCAAAAAGCTTTCTAAAATTTTGGTATTTTCTTATCTTTAACGAAAAAGAAGAAATTGTCGCATGAAGCAGAGTATTCTTTGTCTGCTTAGGCGACCTTGTGTCATGCAATAAATGCTATCTCAGCAGTTCGCTAGTATTTATAAAGAATGGCTAACTGTGAGAGAAATGGAGGCGAAGTTGTAGAAAATTTAAACGAAATGAAGGATGGTGGTACCTTGTCAATTCCCATTATAATTATGCACGCTTTAAGGATACTTCAGCCGGAATCACACTGCAGTGAGATAATTCCTATCGCACTGAAATTGTCGCACTGAATCGAAGATATCACACTGATGAAACTCAGTATCTATGAAACTAATATGTTTTTCTCATTCTGCCTCTTTACACTCACCACGCTCTAAAAGCTTTGTGATAAAAATGTGTCGTAATGTAAACATAGCAAAATAATTTCAAGTTTCGCATAATTCAGCATAAATGAATTAATTTCGTGATTTTTGTATCATGAAGACTCAAGATATTTTAATTAGTGAGAGCAAAAGTAAGTCGTCTAAAGCAAAGCCTAACTTATGTCGAATTTACGAATTAAATTAGACGTGACTTGGATTTAATTCAAGATGCAGCACTTATTTCTTATTTCACTTTTGGTGCCTTACTTTTATCGAACTCAAATATAATTCACTCCACACTCCACACTTCTCTACAGAAGCCTAACGTAACGCTTAGATGGTGCTCTGGAAGGTGCTCTCAAGTTAGTCATCTGATGAAAAAAATGGCTCCTTATAATCCGGCATGCAAAAAAGTTGCTCGTTTGTCTATTGTATAGACATTTTTTTGCTTGAACTATAGGATGATAATCTACGTTACATGGATAAATTTTCGCATGGACTTAATTTCGCAAACACAACTCATTTGCATTTTGCGTGGATTTAATTTCGTGAAAGGCTGTAATAAGCATATTTTGCATGCATTTATTTTTGCGAGTAATGACTTCAAAAGCAAATTTTTTTTTTCGCAAGATGTCTGTCGCCAGCCTTTTCGTAATGATGTTAAATACAAAGTATATGTTACAATTCCAGGTTTTTGTGATATTTTCGTGTCACAGAATTTTATTTTGTTGTTAAATCATTGAAGTACGCGATCTCTGCATGAGTAACAAAAGTATCAGCATCATTAGTAGAATTAAAAGTGAATGAAATATGAAAAAGTTAGACAAGTCAGATCTTTGACACCCAATACGCCCATTATACTTCATAAACAGTTTTCCGGTGCCAAAAATAAATCATATTTCCCATGAATTTATTTTTCGCGAATGGTAGATTTTGCCACGTTACGCGTGGATTTAATTTCGCGAATTTTAAAAAAACTCACGAAATAGCGAAATTTGATCCACGTGAAAATTTATCCACGTAAGGCGTAAGGTTGCATTGTGTTAAGGTAGATAAAATATGATCACAATAAACAATATGAGTAACTTGTTCACTGTATGGTGGAATGTTACTATGTGCAAACACATTTCTTCTAAATGACAATTGATACGAATTGTGATGATAGTCCCTAATATAATGTAACTTAACCCTATTAGTACTGGGCTTTTTAGGGGTCCTCATCACTGGGGGGGGGATACCTCTCCTGCATAACTTTCGAACAACAAAAGGTATGATGATGAAACTTTTCACAATTAGTTACTATCTATTCTGTTCTGAACATAATGATGTCATTATGTTTTTAATGACGTCATTAAAATATAATTTGCTTTAAACAGTTGGCAATATTCCAATTATATCAAAGATCATTGTTATTTTCGATACCAGCTTAAAATTTGCATAAAAATGATATGTAACAATACTATAATACTATACATATTTAAAAATAAATAAAAATTTGCTAAAATTTTCTTCTACCACCTGTTGATAATTAAGTCACTATTTCCGTTCTGCAAAAAATTATCAATTTTTTTTCAGATAGATTTTGGGCAAAAGTCACAAAATTTGAGGCAATAATAATGAGCGGTTCAGAAGTTACATTTAAAAATGTCATAGGGGGGGGGCAGAATCCGCCCGAGTACTAATAGGGTTAACGGAACTGCGTAAAAAATGATATATTACTATAAGGATTTTTTCAAACTACCTGAAGAAATATGGAGTTAAACTCCAGACTTCAGCAAATTGTTTGATAAATCGTTAATAAAAGGCTAACGTGACTTTTTATGCAGTGGGAGGACTTGTTGAGAAGAGAAGGCAAGCAAATGGCATCAATGCCCAAAGAAATAAGTTATTACTCCTTCAAATAGAATTTCACACTTCAAGATCTCTAATTTTAGATATGTGACATCAGAATTCGAATAGCAATGCAATGACATCCTACCTCTCAACATTTGATATTTTGTATGTTAGCTACATGTCATATGATAATAAAAAATATTCGAATATGATTATAAAAAATATTCAAAAATGTTCGAAATAGCATTGTAAATCTTGAGCGGGTGGTTATGCTCTTTTGTGCCCGCTAAATGAAGGTTACCCGGCTACTGTGCCCGCAATATGAGTAATAATCTACAGTAACGGAATGTATTAAGCATAGTTTTGCTTATATATGTATGCATGGTTAATTATTAAGCTGTTATTTAAACATAACTATGCAGGAGAGTATTTTTTATTGCTTTGGCTATCCAAAACGATAGAAAATACTCTCCTTCATAGTTCACAAAACCACTAACAGGTCACAAGTATTATAATCGACTGATGATTATATTGTAGTAATACGTTCTTTCAGTTTATGTTCTCAGGACCAAATTCATCAATCTTATGCTGTCTTAATAGTGATAGATTTTTGGCCTCTCTTTTTTACCAATATGTTTTTAAATCAAAAGTAGGTTGGTTTCTTTTTATTGCTTGTTTATCTGTCTTAGTAATTTGTATATCTTCATAAAGAAATATTGACTAGAATCTTTGTTTTTTACTCCATACCAATCAATATACTGAAGTACCTTAAGGTAAGAAATTTTTGCTGCATTTAATTTCGCACATAAAACTTGAAAAGTGGTGAAATTTCAGGAATTAATTTTTGGGCTTCATGATAATTAGGTAACATTTTACGGAAATTATTTTCGCAATTTATGTCAATAATGCCATTTTTCTGTGGTAAAGTTGTGTAAAATGGTTGAAAATTCGGGAAACTATTTATTTTCGCAATGTGCGGGTTTTAGCTAATTCTGTGGAATTTATTTTTGTGATTTAGGGCCAAAAATAAATTCCACTATAATATCTTCTGTGGAAATTTCATGGACACACCATAAGGTCGTCCCCAAAATTCGTTTGGAGATTCGTATCAATTTTCATTCAGAAGAAGTTTCTTTGCGCATGCCTAGTATGCACAAAGACACTTCTTCTTTGTTGACAATGGTAGGGTTTGTTGTACGAATTTTGTGGCAGCTCCCTACCTTACAAATAGCTTTAATTCTACCTAAATAACTAAGAAGGGAAGTTAATCAGTGCTTTTGGGGTTGAATGGTTAAATCCAGCGTTAGTCAAGTATCATGACGGAGGGATAAAAGTGGTAATTCAGTATAGTCTATTACATAGGGTCTATTACCTTGTACTAAAAATAATGAGCTAATGAGTTTGTGTCTCCATCTTCATGATTTGACCTTCATATTTGTATCCCGCAAGTAAAGCTTGGCTTTATTTAAAGTTTTCTTAATCGTCTTATCATGTTTTTCAACACAGAGTAAACACAAATGGATTTCAAAGGAATTCAGCTGGAGACAGAACGACTATTGTTGAAACGTGTTCATATTGACACCCATGGACAAAAGAGGAAGAGGAATAATGTGTTTGTGATACTTTGGATTCTTGTCGTCCTTGGCTAGAATGGGCTAATAATAAAAACACCAACATGTTGAGGTAAATAAACAATGAAACTATGTAGGAGTTCCTTATTTGTATTTTAGTAATTAATATGCACTCCTTCGCAACTATTACAATAAACTTAATAGTTATTCATAATACGTTGTCTCAATTCTCATCATTTTCACCTCAAAAAAGAGTCAAATAAAACAATCTCCACTGAAGTAAATGATGTAATTTCACTTTTTTTTATATTAAAAAACCACACTTAGTATATATGTCGACTTCCTGGATTCCCATTTATTATTTATATGGAAATTCCTATTAGTTTTCATACATAAGAATGTCTTTGTACTAAGTATGAACAAAGACACTTATTATGTGATGAAAATGGTATCTGTCGCTATACGAATTTTTTGGAATGTCCCTAAATAAACCAAGGTTTTTATTCATCTATATTTCAGAATGTTTTAAGGGGAACAAAGGGGAAACTAACAACTTAAGCTTAAAATGATCATTTTGTTGTTCTGAAAACATCTATATAACTTGAACTTTCTGAAAATTTATAAATGGCCCCAAATTAGTAGTTTTTTCAAGTCACGTGACTAAGCGTGTTCGTCACTGATGCTTATGCTCATTTCACAAAGTACCCCACCTCCAAAATATGTGTTAATGTTATGCTTATGACATAAAACTTGGCACATTGGTCAACATCGTAAGATCGATGTGTTGACGTCATAATTTTGATTATAATGTCATTTTGTCGGTAACGAGGTCAATAATTTGACGTTTTTCTGGATTTTTGCTATTTTCATCAAATCAACACCCGGGTAGCAAACGGCAGCACTGAGCAGTTAAATTATTAAAATTTGACATAAGATATATGCATAATGCATTCAAAAAAACTCTTTCTGAGTCTATATTGAATAATTAACAACGAGTCTTAAATTAATTATTTGAGGAAAAATGGTGGGTTAATATTTTCAGAGGGTGCCAATGGGCACAATTTTTTTGGTATCATTGTGTTGCCTATAAATAAATGTTAAAAGGGACCAAATGGCATCTCTCAATAAAGAATAGAACGAAAGTGATATAAGCTAAAGTTTAAATTTGTCTTAACTATCACACTCGAAATGTTCTGCATCAGTGACGCCAATAATCTTAGATATTTGAAAACTTTAAATCCTTACAACTTCTTCTTAACTGAACAAAACTGGCTAAAATTTTGGGGAACATCCTTTCTTTATACTAGAAATCGATAAATAGAAAAAAAATTAGGTGGTCGTTTTTCCCTCCGTTCCCCTAGTTAGTTTGTAAAATATTTTGTCTCTCTTTAATTCGCTTTTTGAAAATCGTTTTATTTCATCTAAATACACTTATTCATCGCAGCAAACTTTTGAGATATTCCTGTTGAGATTTTCCTGAAGTGTAAAGAATAGAATAAATGAATGTTTCTCCTGAAGTGTAAAGAATGGAATGGAAGTGTAAAATATTCCTGTTTTCTTTTTTTTTTAAAGTAGCGACAGACCAGATCAAAGTAAAGATTGTTCAATTTGATTTCACTAAATTTGAAAGTTATGAAAAGATAATACTGTTGAACTGAAAGGTTATTGATAGATATTGGACTACTGGGTAAGTCTTCGTACCTACAATAGGTTCTAGTGGATTAGATCAGTGTTTCGTTCAGAATGACCAGAAGATCATTACGTCTTAGGAACTGTCATTTCATTGCAGAAGAAGAGTAAACTATGTACAAAGACACTCTTTCTGTATGAAATTTGATACGAATTTCCAAACAAATGTTTTGGACGGTTCCTTAGCGCTCGATATAAATAATCTGAAATTGAATCAAAATACTGGTTAACATACTGGTAAAAACAGAATAATAGAATTGTGATTTAGGATATCGTTTAAGTACTGAAAGAAGTTAATTGAAAATGAAAATGTTGAAAGAAACTTCCTAAAATGAAAATGAAGCCATTCCTGATACATTCCTGATACAAATTCATTTAAAGCACAAAATTGTTATGGCAAATCGTACCCTTTTCATTAATAATTCTGACTCTTCTTCTGAACGAGGTAGGTGGTTTTTATGTCGATTTTTATTGTGGTGGATTTAACCTACCACTAAAACTCGCAAACTTATTATTTTAACAATGAGTTCAGTTTGTTCCTGATCGCGAAATAAAAGCAAACCTGACAGCAGAGAAAAATCAGTAAACAATATAAGCTCTGCTAGTGTTCCCCGTACTCAGGAAAGTAAAATCTAGAAAACCTAATAATGATATATTAAACAAAGGAAATACATGCTACGTTAATGCGATTCTCCAGCGTTTACTTGTAATGCCTAGGTTTTGGACCAATTTAAGTTCCGAAAACAATCTGTTGTCAACCTTCTTAAAGGTTATGGCTGCATTAAAAACATCGAAACACGCTGTTGATCCATCAATGTTTCTTGGGGCTCTCCAAAATTATGTGGTCTCCACAGTAGACACCAACTTTCTTGTTAATACGCAGCAAGATGCAGTAGAAATCCTCACTCATGTGCTGGAAGAACTGCCTACAAACTCTGATGATGATGATGATGTCTTCAATGATAAATATCCAATGTCGCAAGTCAAGCTTATGTACTGTGTGTTTATCATCCCAAATCACAGAATTAAATAGTAACATCCTATCTTTGCCTGTAAATAAAACTGTGCAACGTGGGCTTACTGAGTTTTTAGTAAAAGAGAACCTAGAGGAAACTTTTTGTCATACATGCAGTTGCTTACAAGAATGAACAAGTAATTTATTATGTTTTGTTTTGTTTTGATAACCCCGTTGATGACTTTTTGAACCGACTTATGGACTACCCACAAAG
>JAUCNQ010007905.1:0-11927 GCA_032352715.1 Bougainvillia muscus | reverse complement strand
AAATTAAAATCATTAATAGTTTCAAAAGTCTGTTTGGAAGAGACAAAAAACAGTCCTTATGATATGTATCTGATAAAATGCATAAGGGTATGACCCTCCTCATTTTGTAGCTCCCCTTTTCTTGTATGCCCTGCCCCTAACTAAGAAACTGTCATTCCCCCGGCTTTAATGTGTTTTTTTCACATTGTTCCCTTCCTATAACACCTATAACACCCTAAAGTGACCAAGAATCATGGGCGGCACAACGAATCCAAAGTTGGGAGGGCTGCGATGTAGGGACATCCTAAGGCGCCATCATGGTTGGCGCTGACCGAGTTTTGCGCTCTAGAACCCCGGAAAATGTACTTACTGTACCGATATATTCTGCCAGAGAACTGTAAGAGCCAGTTTTCTTAGAGAACTTTCCTGTGAAAATGCAGTCATTCTTACCACTGATAAATTGTATAAATACCTCTAATCCCCCGCGTCTAATGCATACCCCTCTTGCAGATTTACCTCCCTTTCTAGCCAAATATTCTCATCCCCCTTTCAGCCGGTTTTGGAAATTTTCATTTGGAATCGTCACACAATGAATCCTGTCTATAAGTCTTCTCATATTCAGTCAGGGATTCCTTGTGCGAGTCGGGGAGATGTCAGGGAGAAGTCGGGGATTTTGAAAGTGATTTTTGGGTGGCCACCCGGAGGCTTATATCCTGTATAAATATTACTTAATAGTAAGAATAATGGTAATAATAACAGTAATGATAATATCAGGATTAGACCGATGGTTAATGGCCGATTGTTTTGGAATGTACATATCAGGATCCATTAATCATCGGTGTTCATTATAAGTGAATTATTGCGATCGTGCTTATTATAAGAGATCATCTCAAAGGGAGAGTTCCGAAAATGAAAATTCTTCCCCGGTTTCTCTCTTTAGAGTGATAAAGTGACAGCTGGAACCAAACCATGTATACTATTCTCTGGGGACGAGTTCCAAAATAATCACGAATACAAAAGGCTAAAGACATTTCTAAGCGGTAAGGATATTCTTTAAACAAGTAATTAATTGCCTAGCACGTGTCCTAATTAAACAACAGGGTCCATTGATTGATTGATTGATTGATAACTTTATTTTACGTTGGTAAATAATATACATAGTATAAAAATACTAGCACAAACAAACAAATATACTCGCATATTCTGCATCCACAATGTTTTGGGAACTAGTTTTTGATGTTCCTTTTAATTTCGGCATGGGTAGACTCCTTGCATTGCGTGGGCAGACTACTCAACAGGATACCGGATCTAAATGCCAGTCCATATGTACCGTACATTTTACCACGAGTTGGAGGTAACATAAGACATTTACCACTCCTTTAGGAATAAGGAGTAGTTTTTGCGCAAAACAATTTGTTCGTGATTTCTGGGTTCATGGAGTTTAGGGTTTTGAAAACCTCTACCATGAGATATCTTGCAATACGGATATGGACTGAGACATTCAGATTTAAAGCTAGTAGTTCTTCCAAAGAAGCATTATATTGACCGTAGACTGCCTAAAGAGCTCGCTTATGTGAGCGGAAAATCTTTGCATCCGCTGTTTTACTGCAGAACATCCAAACTACTGGGCAATAATTTAAGTATGATAAAATGTACGCGTTGTATAAGTCTAACGCTTTTTTATGGTTAATATAACGTCTTATGCGAAGCAGCGCATGGTTTGGTTATTTACAATTTTACATAGAGAATCTATATGTTCGCTACACCAGTGGTTCAAACGCTGATTAAATTCTGATTAGCTTAATCCAGTTTTAAATCCAACTTTATCCAATCAGGATTCATTTCTAATCAATTCTGATTGGTTAATGAAAGATTTTATAGCAGATTATGCTAATTCATATATAATCCACACCGAACAACTGGTTGCAGAAGTTTATATCAAATGTAATTGTTTCGAGATTTCTTAATGTATGACTACCACGTGATTAAGACATACATTAATACTCCAATTAACCTGTGTATATATATTCCAATCTGGTTTTCCTTAGATTTTTGGCGTGGTGAAAAGATTACTAATATTCGCTTGCAAGGCTTGGAACACATTATTCAAATCACGGCAGTAGATGGCAAAATACACCTGCGTAATTACAAGTATGAGATCTTAGATCTATAACCTTAATCTCGTAGCAAAGGACTAAGGGTTCGTCTCAAATATTCGCTCTATAAATGCGCTTCATTCTGGTCAATTTTCATCTCAGATAAAGTGTTATTGTGCATATTTGTATGCACAATAACACTTTATCTGAGGTGAAAATGAAGCGATTTGTGAAGCGAATTAAAGCGAAATTTTGAGACGAACCCTAATCATTAGATACCAATATTGGAAGATAGAGTTTGTCGGTCTAGCTATATTCATTTTAAGAAAACAAGGTTTATCATGTCATAGACCTGATGATTTTACGTTGGACGACGTTTCGAGAGATACCAGAGATACCAATGTATTTACCTAGCTTGGCATTAGGGAGGATTCACAACCTAAGATGTCGAGGTTATATGAATGCTATAATTTGTATCCTCATTGTGCATTGAAACAAGATACCGGACACTTTGATACCTTGATACTTTCTGTTCGATTTAAAGGGATATTTATTACTATCTGTAAGTATTTTGAGGGAGGGTTGAGTGGTTTCTTCATTCACTTACGCTTTTGTGGTTTCCCACATAATTACTTACATAACATGTGAACCAGCCTAATCACACAGGAATTAACTCAATTAATTACGATGCCAGGGCCATCATAATGTATAATAATCTAATTTGAACGAAAGAATTCAACGGATTTTCAATATTAGCCATCAGACGAAATGTCTTAAACGCAATCAGATGTATGATGTAATATACGTAAAATGTATGAAAGTTCTCTCCGTTACATTGCTTTGACATTGTATTGCTCTGTTAAATAATGTCGTTACCAGGTGTCTGTTCTTTTTAATCAAGTTGCTACCATTATTATTTACTGCTACCGGTAACGTTATCACAACCATGCTTTATTAACGTAATAATTATAATTAGTCACAACCATGCTTTATTAACGTAATAATTATAATGTAGCATAATCGGTTCTACCTCATTTTATTATCTTAGAGCCTCGTTGAAAAAATCTGGTTTCAAAACGCCTCGAGTTGAATTGGATGAAATCGGACCGTCCGCTGATCTTGTGCTCCGTAGAACTCATTTAGCTGCTGAATCACTTTACAAAGAAGCGTTTAAACAGCCTAAAGCACTCAAGGTAAGTTAGAAACCACAATTGTTGAGGGTTTCAACAATCGCTTCATTTTCACCTCAGATGAAGTATTATTGTGCATACAAAGTATGAGACTGTTCCTAAAGGTAATGCGTGGTTGGTTTTTGAATCAATTTTTTTGCATTGAACCACCACAAAGTGCCTTGCAAAACCATTCTCACGTATATCTAATTCTCTAATTTATTTCTTATTAACCTTTAAAGCGAGGTTGAAAATCTTAAATCAAATGATAGTGGGATCCAAAACAAACAAGTGACGTCATCGTTTACTTTATTACTTACAATTTGATTGGCTTTCAAAAACTGTCTATCAATTCCAATGCATTTAACGAGTTTGTTTTGATGCTTTTCCAACATATATATTAACAATGCCGAACATTACGCAGATGAGCCAAACCGCATTCTCTTTGTTAGCCAATATATCTCACTTTAAACGACGTCACAGTGAACATGCAAATACTTTGTTTGTTTTGTATTAACCCTTCATTACCTCGCATCTGCCAATGCCCATATCGGCTACAAATAGCTTCAAATGTAACTTACTATCTGTAATAACTAAATGTACACATTAACTGTCACAGCAATTTCCCTTTGGGGGCGGGTAATTCCTTTTTGCTGGTGTAATGGAAGCCATTAGGAAAGACGTATCTGTGCTAACTGTTTAATTTTTAAGCTTCATGCTTTCCGATCCTTTCAAAGGCTTTCCGATCCTTTCAAAGAAAAGCTTTCCCATATTTTTAGTCTTTACTCATACCTTTGACGCAGCTTCTTTTATTTTTATTTATTTATACGGGACATCGGTAAACGAGAAAGTAGTTAGAGCATAGACTACTTAAAATTGACCATCTCTCTAGAATATACTTTTAGAGTGGATCATTTTTCATTTCCATATATATTTTGTGGACGGTTCCTTACTTTTGGTCTAAGATTATCGAAAATTGTCGCTCTTTCTCTATTCTCCTATGAAATTGCTTTAGAAAAGCCCTAAAATAATTTATTTCGAAGTTATTTTTGAAGTCATTAGCCATTCGTGAAAGGTTATTCCGGTTTATGGTTTACGGCAGGCGGTTAGCTCTTAGCTCTACAGCCAGTAGGGTGAATTTGATCCTGACTAATATATAACAATTGACAAATTCTCAGCGTGACCGCCAGAAGTTTCTGTGCCCGTAGTACATTATGAACATGATAAAACGAAATTAGTCTATACTTACTCCAAATAAACGTCCCTCACCGTTAATTCTTTTAAAATCCCTACCCCCATAAGCTTATTAGGACCCCCGTTTATTAATTTTTGGGGTTTACAAACTTGACCTGCCTTGGGTCTTGGGTGTTTTTTATACTTTTATCATTAACAACACCTATTTTTCCCAGTATACAAAATACCAAACACTTCAGTATATAAAACCCTCAGAGTTCATGGTACTTCGCAATTCACATCGACTGTTATTACAAAGGTGCTCTAATTATGTACTAAAAATTAGTATATTTTCCAAATGATTCCCGCCCATCCTTTTATTTTAACGAGGCACGGACCATTTCAAGTTGTTCCATCCTGATTTCTTTTATTGGTCTAATATAATGCTACTTTTACCGAATTAGGACTGAACAAGAGGATAATAACTAATGTCAAAAACGTCCATTAAGTTACTGCTTTCCTTCCTTTTTAGCCGAAGAAAAAGAAAAATATAGATCGTGATGTTTTCGGCACTAAAACAGGTCGAATCCACATGCAAAAGCAAGACTTAGCAACATTACAGACCAGAAAGATGAAAGGACTAAAACGCGGGAAGTTTACGGAGCAGCAGAGCGGAAGTGAGGATGGCGGAGGTAAAAAGAAAAGAACAGATGATGAATAATGAAACTCATTTTTAATGAAATACCGTCTACGTCAGTATATTTCAATCTTTGTGTCGGTTTATTTACCTAACTAGAAGATTGTCTGTAACATTGCTTCCTATTTGGTGTATTCCCGCACACAGCTTTTGTGTTATAAACTTCATAAAAATCCGCACTTTCCTATTGCGTTAACCACATCACGTTGTACTTTTGTCACTTGTGTTTGGTATGGGAATCCGCTACCTTAGTACGCAGTACCTTAATAGGATTAATTTCGCGCGGTTTTAATTTCGCAGATGATCAAAGTTTGTGTGATTTTGAGGGAAAAAAATACGAAAGTTAGTGAATACTCCGATTTCGTTTGTGCTAAAATGGTACAAATACAGGTTCAACGGCCCTATTTTGAACCAAAAATGTGAAGAAATCTTAAAGAATTATCGCGGAGTCCGATTTTTTAAATATGCGGATTTAATTTCGCGGCAAATGCCAAAATTCGCCAAAATTAATCCGCGCGATAATTAATCATATGGTAATACGCCCAGAACATATTATATTTATAAATTTCAAGGGTGAAGTAAAACTGTCTGTCTGTCTGATACCAGTTAGCCACTCTCGGGTTTTAATACTAAAGGATACATTTTAAATTCTATATGTTTTTTCTGTTTTCGATATAAATATATACACATCTTTAAAAAATAGCCCGTATAATAATATCAGGATACCAAGTCCCGATAATATCGAGTCCTGATGATATCGTCTATTACACTTTGTCTGTGCATTTAGTAATTGACCATCGTTCAATTTCTTCTGCATCACATGACCATTGTTAAGTAAGGCGCCGTCCACAAAATTCGTATGGAAATTCGTATCAATTTTCATACAGAAGGAGTGTTTTTGTTTCTTCTGTGATGAAAATGGTTCGTATTACGATACGAATTTTGTGGACGGTCCCTACGGAGAAGATTCTTCTAGCCTATCTGCCATGGTTCGATCTGTCTTAAGCGATGTTCCCTTGGAGTTGTAGTCTTCTGACGTAGTCTGCATTCACGCAAAGGTCGTTCCTAAACAAACAACAACAACAGTGATAACTAATGGCCAATCTTAGGATAAACAAATGCTATATAAGGTATGTTATTTTCATACAGAAAATTGTTAGTATGCACAAATATCCTTCTTATGCAATGAAAATGAAAAACTGTAGGGTTCATACCGGCTATGGAACCCTGGAAAACCTGGAAAATGACTGATTTTTTGACAAAAGTCGTGGAAAACCTGGAAAAGGCAGGGAATTTTTTGTCAAAAGGGAAAAGTCAGCTATAATCATCTTTGATTTTTTGATAAAATAAGAATTAATAAAATATTATTGATAAAGAAAGCATAAGAATAATTTCCAGAATTTTTTAAGTAATGCATTTTAAGAAATTTGATTGGAGATTGGAGATTTTGTAGAACACTTGTAATGAGACCTGAAAGTCCAAGATGCATTTTAAATGCATTTTTTGCTCTGCAGTGTCAAAGGAAAGACACTTGAGTCTTGACAGCTACAAATTTTGGTGTAATAAATGCATTTTACGGGGTTTTGGGGAGGTAAAAATGGGAAAGTTTCTCAAACTTCAGATTCGTTCTGCTGATCATAGTAGGAGGCCAGGAGGGAAATCGGGGAATTTTGTGTTGGAAATTCTGTACGAACCCTGAGCTTCCATCAACCTTGTTACATAAATAAGATTAGCATCAGTGTTGTCAAGTATCATATCTTGTCACTACGCAGCATTGACCTACGTATTTAGGATAAAGTGTTAAAAAACTTGTCTAGATAAAAACTTCCTGAGTACTGAATAAACAAAAAAACTATCCGGAAACTGGTTATCTACCATATCTTACTTTGTCATCGTACATGTTGTTTTTATAAGTAATTCAATTTTTGATCTCAGCCTGGAGTTGCCAATGCAAAATTGGAATTTCAGCCTCAATGTGGCTTAGGAGTTGCTCAAGAGTTGCTAAGGGTTGGTCTCAAAAATTCGCTATAATTCGCTTAACAAATCGCTTCATTTTCACCTCAGCTGAAGTGTTATTTATTGTGCATACAAAGTATGCACAATAACACTTTATCTGAAATGAAAATTGACAGGAATGAAGCGTATTTTTTAGGCATGCGCATTTAGGCAATTTTTGTTTTGTAAAGAACTTTTTGTTTAAAAGAACTTAAATGTATCATTGAAGAAGATAGTTAAAACCGGTCACCTTTAATATTTATACAAAATGTATACGAGTCGCTTGTCTCTTGTATATTCAGGATTCAGCCTAAGTTGTTTACATTTATGTTAATTTCAGCCTGGACGGTTGCTTAGTTTTTACCCAAATCTCAGCCTCAACCCTTAGCAACTCGGTTGCCTTTTAAAATAATAATGTGTATCTTGTGTTATTTCCTGATCAGAAATTTACGAAGGATAAGTGTCACATATAGATTTGAACCTAACGAGTCTTGTTGGGTGTTTCTTGCTTTAATTCACATCCAAACACATTCTGCTAGTTCTAATTTCACAAAGTCTCATTAATAGGCTGCCAAAATTTACGGAATTAATTTGCAGTTAATATAATTAGTGGTTATGAAAAATAAGCGAAAGGAAATGAAAAGATTAACGGTTTAGTCAGCTCAATAAAAACCTTTAGTTTTACCTTATTTAGAATATGATCATGAATAGACAGAAAAGATGTTGTGTCTTCCCATAGCCAGGTTGTGAATCAATTACGGGATTTGCGGGACTTATTTTAGTGGATTTGCCGAAAATCTAAGAATTTGCAGAAGTTATTTTTGCGGATTTGGGAAATAAGGTGAATCTTTATTTTAATTTGAGTTTTAATCAAAAAAAATGCGGATCGGCCTCTTGAATTGTGAATTTGCAGGACAGATTTTTTCGCATTGGAGGCAAATTCGCAAAAATAAATCCCGCAATTATTTGTTCCGCAAAAATAAGTATGAATAAGGTATCTTGTGTGGCGCATAAACTTATTAGTGACAATTACTTTTAATTGACCTCTCTTGACTAGGTTTAATAACCATAGCGCAAGTATTACAGATATTACTCTTATAAGTATTACTCTTCAAGCTTTTAAGGACACGTTTACATGGAAAATCGTCGCGGGCGAAATAAACTGTCATGGTTTCTGTGATTGGTTAAATTTTTCCGACGGAAAAATTTAACCAATCACAGAAGCCATGACAGTTCATTTCGCCTATAGAAAGTCTTCATGTAAACCACGTGTTCTTAGGTTCCTGCTGATAGTATACAAACGTATCATTAATATCTCTTTGCTGCGATTAGTGAATATTATCTCCACATATATTACGAAAGACCTTTAATAGGATTAATTTTCGCGCGGATTTATTTTCGCAGATTTTGGCATTTTGCACGAAATTAAATCTAATTCTTCAAATTTCTTCGTTATTTTTGGCTCCACTTATAGCTCTTGAACGAAATACTGTGCCGTAAGAAATGTGACATATTCACTAGATTGCGTGATTTTTGTATTTTCTTGAAATTAAATTAGCTTGAAATTACACAAACTTTGATCATCCGTGAAATTAAATCCCCGCGAAAAGCACAAAATTTGTTTTGTGAAATCCGAAAAATTTGAAATTTGTGGACCGCGAAAATTAATCGTATTAAGGTATGTATCTCTTTGTAAAATCGTTTGTGACATAACCATATCTATATCCTCCATGGTGAACTCGTTTCATTATCAAACAGTTTGTCTCGCTTACCTTTTTTTGTCCGTGTATGGACAGTGAACAAGGCAGTAGTCAGCAAGAATTCGTCCTTCAAAGTCGTCATCATCATCATCACCTTTTCCATATTCTGGATGAGGTCCAGTCCAACTCAATGGACATAAACACTTCCCGATCTTTTCCACGCATATTCCATCGTTTCGCTGACATAACAGATTGCACGGAGAAATTTCTATCGGTTTTTCTTTGCATCCAGGATTCCTAGAAGAGAGAAAAGAGTCATAAGATAAGACACATATTATCAGGCTTATTCTCATTTTTGTTACGCAAAAGACTTACTTATCAAATCTTGCCATCTTTTTATTACACAAGGGAATAAATAAACACGTCACCAGCTCTCTTTTTACTTTAACTCATTCAGTGCCGAAGATATGTAAGTGTGAACTAATCTTTGTTTGATTTCTGCTACAGAAGTAGCAGAATTTAGACAATGATTGGTAATCACGTCGGCTCACGTCGGATTGGTAATCACGCCGGCTCACGTCGGATTGGTAATCACGTCGGCTTGCGGCACTGAATGAGTTAAACCCATTTGTATCAGTCACTTTTGTTAAAGTGGTCATTTTTGTAAGAAAGGCCCCACAAATAACTTTTTTCTGCAAGTAAGATTCAAAACATGTTTTAATCTGGGCTTGAAGAAAGTAAAAATGTGTAATTACACAATGTTTGGTGTTGTGCCTCTTAAGATCCATCGTCATACATTCAGAATTGAAAATTCTGCGCCCTGGTTCCCAGGGGGGCCTTTTGCTTTTTCTATAAAAAAGCGAAAGGCCCGGTGAACGAGGTTCTCTATCGCAATCCTCTGATTAGTGCAGGATCCGTCATTCCGGAGGTTATTTTAAGGATCTGACCAACTACTATCCATCTACGTACGGTATTCCATAACCCAAGTACGGACATTCTTTATTGCAATATTCGGCTACGTAACGATCTAAATTTCTTTCATAAGTTGCTCCTGGACCGGACCAGCCCCTTGAGCAACGACATCGCCCATCTGGCATACAAATACCAGTCTTTCGAGTGCAGTATGGATGACAGCCTGGTGGATCACTGGGTGGTGGATCACTGGATGGTGGATCACTGGATGGCGTCACACATGTTTTGTTCCTAAAGAAAGAAATTACATAAGTGTTCAAAAAAATTTGACCTTGAGAACGGGGCAGTCAACAAGCTCTGAAATATCGTCATAAAATAAAAAATATGGTTTTGAATGACCTCCATAATTTGAACTCTTTTTTATGTATTCAGTTATTCATTCACTCGAGATGTCCCTTAAAGATAATATTCCGATCTCTGTTTTGGATCAGATAAAGATATTGCGAGTAAATCTCATGTGTAAGGAAGCGAAAATCACCCACTCAAATGATCAGGATAGAAGGATGTATATCCACTTAGTTGCTTTCCTTCATAGCAGAACAAATCCTTAAAATAAATAGTCTTAATATAACAAGTACCTATTGCGTCAAACACAAATCCGTTTGTAGTGGTAATTAACCCCTCAGCCATTTACATTTACGCAATAATTGTTAAGTAACAGAATTGTGGAATTGCGGAATTGTGTAGGATTTAACGGAAAGTAGAAATAGAAGTAGAATCTCTTCCGTATTTCTTCCTACTAAAAGTTCCGACCGGGAAAAGTTGTTTCGAACAGGAATACTTCTGATTTACGCTTTTCTTGTTAGAATATTTTTACTTGAACTTCCAGCCCAAAATAATAATACACAAATAAACCTAATGGTCCATGGATTAAATAAGTCTTGATGCTAGAATTAATAAAAAAAACTGTTCAAAATATTGTTATCTTGCTATTTATCCACCCTTCGCAGTTTGTTTGTATACCTGGCTTTTAAAAAAACACGGATATTACTTGTGCATTTTCGACCTAGCATGTGCCTGTGTGATAAATTAGTTATTGACGTCGTCCAACCATTACCCATCTTAATTTAATGTTATTTCCGGTAATATCAGAGTAATCATAGAGAAATTCTTTTCAGTTATTTAATTGCCATAGTCACGTTTATACAAATATGAAGGGTTTATTGTTGTGTCTACATTCGAATCATATTTAAAAAAGGGGCGTGGAAACGTAAGCATCATTTTGTCTTTTCATCTGCTTTGGCTAGACTGGCCTGCTCTGTATTCTATATTCACTTCACATGTCATAGATATTGCAGCATTCTTTGATCAAACCTTGCAAGAACGTACGATGGTAGTGATTGTTTTAATATTTTGAAACACTGCCATGCAGGTAGATAAAGTCAGTGGCGGATCCATAATATCCATAATATCAGCGTAATCATAAAGAAATTCTTTTCAGTTATTTTAATGTCATAGTCACGTTTATAGAAATATGAAGGGTTTATTGTTATGCCTATACATTCGGATCATATTTAAAAAAGGGGCGTTGGAACGTATGCAAGGACAATGATAGTGGTTGTTTTAATATTTTGAAGTGGCAGATCCCGCCCTAGTCAGAGCAACACGATGAAGAACTAAACGTTTTAATTCTTAATAGCTTTTTGTATGATGACGAGCCTTAGAGAGTAAGTAAGTTCGAATCTCCATTCCACTGCTTTGATTAGTCCGACTCTGGGTCAGACCAGCATGTAAGTAGAATGAAATGCAAGTAAAATATAGACTTTTTATTATAGGAAGGACGTTTACATATTATCCTCACCTTGCAGAAACCTAATGGAGTTTTATTTGCTTGTAGCAAACATCTTATCGTGCATAGTATCAGTTTTATATTTAGAAGAAGACTCATCCGAGAAGACAATTGTGCAATTCCAGGATTTTTCATGCTTGTAAATGCTTTTTTACTTATCTACTAGGTTATAAAGTACGTCCGAATGTTCTTAAAATAAATGATTGCTCATTTCAACCGAGTGTCTTTTAACCTTCAAATTAACATCGTTATAAATACGTTAACCGCATCGTTTTGTGATTTATTAGGGAGCTTAAGCACAGTCTAATCTACGACGGCAACGTAATATTTACCTTTGTGTATATAGGCTACTTGCAT
>JAUCNQ010007794.1:0-14092 GCA_032352715.1 Bougainvillia muscus | reverse complement strand
GTCTCTTTATGTCCCTAAACAGTAATATGTGTCTCTATATAACTCTAAATAATGCAATTCTGCACATTTCACTCCTCGGTATATCTGGTCTTTAAAGTCAATTATCTGGTCTGTGAATTAGTATTCCTGGTCTGTAAATGAGCCTACAATGACTGGACACCAAAGTAGTGTCAATATAGTCTCAATATTCGCAATTACGAACTTTATCAATAAAATAACACGAAAGGTGATGAAAAGTCCATTTTTAAAATTCTTACGCCCTAGTCAAAAGATGCTGACACCTGTGAGAATGGGGCGTGAAAATCTTTTTTTATGCAATTTCTGGAAACCTAAGTAAATCTTAAGGAAAGTCACAAAATTTCTGCTAATTTACACAAACCAATCAAAAGTTATTCATAATCGAAATTACCGCGGGCCAATTTGACCCCCCCACCATGTTGAATAGGGTTAAGTGTACTTTGAAGAACAAAAATTAATGTATTTCCGAACCGAAGTATAACTTGAAGTAATGCAACCATCTTAAGCATCCCACGGCGACCTACTCTCAGTCAAAGCTTCATTTAAAAATGTACACATGTGTGACCACCATGCATTATAGGGTAGGGACAATGAAAAAACCTACTTCATAACGGGTATATAAGTGATTATGCACAAGGTATTAAGAAAAGCAATGATGAAAAGATCCGAGCTAGAAACAAAATTTCATCGATTTCGTAATGGAGAAGATTATAAATCTTACAAAGAGTAAGAGAAATGTGTTTCTAAACTTTAAAGAAAGAAAGGAAAAAGGTTTATAGTAATCTTGACCTAAACAACATTGCTGCACAGTAACAAGTTTTGGAAGACAATGAAACCACTGTTTTCTGAAAAGGGACCTAGTAATCAAACAATAACTATGGTTCAGTAAGATTAAATACTATCTGATAAGAGAAAGGTTGCGAAAACCTTAAATTCATTCTTTAAAAATGCTGTAAAATCATTAGAAATAAACGAGAATGATTTTCTCTTAACTGAAACAGACTTGGAGAATCCAATTGATATTGTCATCAAAAAATTTAAATGTCATCCAAGTATTCTGAAAATGAAATAAATGTTATTTATATATTTTTTTTTCTCCAGAAATTGAATAAAGTGAGGTAGAGAAAGAACTGAAACACCTTAATCCAAAGAAAGCCAATACATTTCAAAACATCCCACCGAAATATTTACAGCCGAATTCTGATATATGTGGTTGCATTTTACACAATCCAATTAACAAATCCATAAGGAGTAGTGAGTCCATAAAGATATGAAGCTAGTAGACACAACACCTGCTGCGGCCAAAGTGTATGAAATAATAATCCAAAATCAAATTATTACCTACATAGATTAGTATTTACCACGTTATTTATGTGGTTATAGAAATGGGTTTAAGGCCCAACATCCACTGATTTGTTTAATTATAAAATAAAAGACATCTTCAGATAAGCACGTTTGATGCATTAACCCTATTTATACCGGGCTTTTTAGGTCTCAAATATTCGGGGGGGGGGGGGTACATAGTACCACAACCTCAAAATATGTGTTAATGTTATACTTACGTCATAAAACTTGGCACAGTGGTACAACACCATAAGCCTGAAAATTTGACGTTGTCGTTTTAATTATGACGTCATTGTGTCGGCGATGACGTCATAATTTGTGTTTTTCCCCGGAATATCGATGATTTTTCCAAAGTAACGCCCATATAGCAAACAGAAGTAATGAGTAGTTAAAGTATGACTGTTTGCCATGAATTATGGTAATATACTCAAAAATAATATAATAGAGTCTTTCTTGGTCGATACGACTTAAATTATAATTATTTGAGGAAACTGGATGGGATAATTTTTTCCGAGGGCGTCTGGGCGCTAAAGAGCGCAACTATTTCTAGATTTTTTTTTCTTGTTCTGTTGCCAATAAGTAAATATTAAAAGACACCAAAGGGCATTTCTTAATATTGTATAGAACAAAAGTTTGTGGTACTTTGTACCCCCTCCCCCGGTATAAATAGGGTTAAATCATGAATTGCTAATCGCAAAACTAGACTGTTACGGTTTTAGTAAGCCAGCTTCAGCTCTTATCTATAGTTACTTCACTGATAGATGACACTGAACTAAAATTAATTAATTAATAAATCAATGTCTGCACTTATCGTTAAAAGAGAAATATAGATAGGCTGGACTAGAAGGCAAGATGCAGTGAAGTTGATTTTGGAAAGACTAGGTATTCTCTATTTGGAAGACAGTACACAATTTCAAGCTTGTACACCAAGATTAAAAATCACAAAATTGAGTTACCTGAGAGTGTTGTACCTTTTATAGTTATCAATTCAGCTAACCTTGCTACAGATCAGATGTCGTTGTGTCGTGCAACATTGAAAGAGCTGAAATATGATGAAATGGTCAGCCATTTAACCTTATTAAGCCAGGGCTTTTTTGGCCTTTGTATGGATGGGGGGGGGGGTCAATTTGGTCCACGGTTATATTATGCCGTATATCTTTTAAACCATTGTTACAGATGATCGCTGACCTCCCTGCAATACATATTACGTCACAATAACGTCATCATTTCTTGTTATGACGTCATTATTTACTGATGCCTACGCAAAAAATTAATGCGTAAGTATGTCTCTTTCTAAATAATGCAATTCTCTACACTACACTCCTCAATACGTCTGATCTGTTAAATCAAATATCTGGTCTGTAATTTAGCATTTCTGGTCTGTAAATTACGCTCTAATGACTGAAATCCGAATTAGTGTCAATATAACATCAGCAGTCTGAATTACCAACTATATATATTAAATGGCGAGATTAAAATTCTTACGCCCTGGTCAAAAGATACTGACACCTGGGAAAAAAGAGAGTGAAAGTTTTTATTTTTTGCCATTTTCTGATATCTAAATAGATTTTAGGAAAATTCATAAACTTTCAGCTAATTTGCACAAACCAATAAAAAGATATTGAAAATCAAAATCGCCGATGGTCAATTTGACCCCCTCCCCATGTGGAATATGGTTGAAGCGGTTATCTGCAGATTCTGTAACATCAACCTCAATGCAATCTCAAGCTGATGCAATTGTGAAAGAAGAACCTGTATGATATTGTACACAAGAAGAACCATCGCCTGTTTTCCACTCGGAGGGAAGACTGTAGAGGGTATTTCCACAAAGATCAGATTGGCTTTTCTCCCCGAGGTCGAAGCATGTGGA
Source organism: Bougainvillia muscus (assembly GCA_032352715.1). NCBI lineage: Eukaryota > Metazoa > Cnidaria > Hydrozoa > Anthoathecata > Bougainvilliidae > Bougainvillia > Bougainvillia muscus. The sequence continues at coordinate 10,860 of JAUCNQ010007794.1, read as the reverse complement.
AAGGAGGGTTTGATACCAAGAGAATTATGAAACCAACATATGCTACAGTTAAGGTGACACGATGTCGTATACGTGACAGTAAATTTTACTGACAATTTGATTGTCCTGCATCATTTGTAAGCCAAAGAAAACAAAAAGCAGCAAATGGTCCTCAGACCATTTCACTTTATCAATCACCTTTCAAAATGCTGATGAAATGGGGATTTTTGTTGGAGAGACGTTGAATTGTGCTGTTTTAGACTATGGTTGCAGTCAGACAGTTCCGGTTCTAACTGGATGGACTGCTATATTGAGTGCATCCAAAGTGATGCAGGAATTAAAGAACGATCTTCCAGTACAATATGCTAACATTATAGTGTATGTTGTGGAAACAGACATGCCCTTTCTGTTGTCCAAGAGCGCTATGAAGAAGTCCTCAATTATCTTAGATTTTAGCAAAGTTACAGCCTATATGTTTTGTTAACAACAGCCTTTAATTAAGACAACATCAGGTCACTATGCCATACCTATTAGTAGGAAAAGAGGAAATGTGGAAGAATAACAAAAGATGAAGTCCAACAATGCTTTGCTATGGTTGCTTCCACTCTCTCTTCTCGAGATGTAATTTTGAAATTTCACCGTTAATTTGGACATTGCGACGAAAGTAAACTAAAGAAATTGTTTGTATCATCTTACTTATGGCCAGACAAGAAAGATATTCACCAGATGATTACTGATGTATTGATGGATGAGAGTTCATGAACGAGGAATATAAAGAAATGTATGTGATGTATGAGATGTTTAATGTAGGCTCAATGGAGTAATAAAGGAATCAGTACAATATGTGATGGATGATATTGGATGCAAAATAGAGACAGCTGTGGCAAGGAAAGTGAGTGCCAAAAACAATTTAAGTGGCCATAATTGTTACTGCCCGAATATGATTATCTTTGTAGCCTTGCAACATTATAAAGTGAACATTCAAGCTTCACTGTCAATGCAATGAAAATATCTGAACGAAATGTTTGTTGCAAGAGCGGAATTCAGTGAAGCTGATCAAACGTGCATTAAGACATGGAGTGAAAGCATGCAATGAATCATTTTTTGAGAAAGCTGATAAATTATTTTACAAGCGAAATGACAATCACGATGAAAAGGTCCTGGCGTGGCGATTATGCAAGAGAAACAGACAGTTCTACTGAAACATGGTGGAAAATATGTCTTCGTCATCCCATTCCGTAAGCTTGATTCAGGCAAAGAAGTTGAAATTAGTTCAGGTAAATCTATGATACCTATCGGCACACATTTCAATGAAAGAGACAATAGGCATGGGTATGAAACAATGATAAATTTCACACCATAACAAAATTTCACAATAAACTCACCATAACGAAGAAGGAAGATGTCCTTGCTATATACAACGAAAGCCTTTCCAACTGTTTGTAATGCATATATAAATAATACTCTCGGGATTTGTGCTTCAATAGTATTTAAGATCATGAGATTACAGTCACAACATTGTTAGGAAATCGAACTATAAATACCGTTAATGACACCAGCATTTTAACCTGTACTAAATCACTAGGCTTTAACCGCATTTTTTTCTCAACTCACCGGAAATACCACAGACATTCCAATAAAGGAGAATGAGTTTGATCAGAGTCTGATTTAAAGTTTTTAGGAGAAATTAAAATAAAATAAAATGCGCATAATATTTGTTAACACTTTCTTGTTGTTCCAGCTGCAACCACCCACTCGCTTCACTAATCTTATCATGTTCCTTTGAATGTACCCTTTCTTCTGAACAATTCTTTCGTGTGAAATTCGCGCGAATAAGTAATCGGTATCGGTGCATACGTATTCAGTTGGTGAATTCCCGCTTGCAGGTAGTGCAGATAAAGTATGGGAAGGACAGAACATATCCCTAGGACCAAAAAGGTATTTCTGTCCTTTTGATTATTTGAATATCTTCCCATTACTTACTTCTTTGACTATATCTTGTTTAAGATTTTTAGTGGAATCTCTAAATAATGCAATTCTTCACTTTCTACTCCTCAATAAATCTGGTCTGTAAAATCAAATATCTGGTCTGTAAATTAGCATTTCCGGTTCGTAAATTACCCAATAATGACTGAAAACCGAATTAGTGCCAATATAGCTTCAGTAGTTATACTTATACGAAAACATTGCCCTCGTTCACCTGTATTGACCTCACAAGCTCGGTCAATACAGGTGACCTCGGGCAATATTTTCAGGTAAAGACGCGAGAAAAAATTATTATTGTATTTGTTGCCTGGTTCTTGCCAAAAAATGTACGATGATCCTTTAAAAATTTACATCTTTCGTCAACGTTTTTATTTTGATTTGGCTTCAAAACCTTGGAAAAAGCCCCACGCTTCCATGTCAAGACAAAAACAGTTTAAAACAAAACAGGGGGTATAATTTTTTTATTTAGACAACACAATGATAACAAAATTCATTCTTACCAAAGAAAATCGATGATTGTTGTAAAAGAAGCAGTTGCTTCTCTTTTTGTTTTCATAAGTGGTGAATTAGTAACCAAAAAAAGAAAGTTAAGATAAGAAACGTCAATGTGTTGACCCCCGTCTTAAACGTTGCAATGCATCTTCCTTTTAAAAGTTTAAGGCCTTTTTCACTTTTCTATTATTTCATTTGCAATAGTTTCTTCACTGTTTGGCTACGCCAAAGTTTGGCTAGTGAGAATTGGTCGTTATCTTGCTATATTGACGACGGGCAATACCGTAAAATATTGGACCGTAGGCAAGGCGCTTTTAGCCAATGAGATGTCTAGAATTTCCGGTTTTACGAGTTCGTATTGACCGCCAGGTAATAATCTGAAATATATTAATTAAATTGATTGAAAGATAACGAAAAGTCAATTTCTAAAAATTTTACGTCCGGGTTACAAAATGCTCTAACAGATGTATGTAATTATGATGACGATACGCCTTTCAATTCTTGTGATCAGGACTTAAATTCACTATGACAAAATTTAGAATACGACTCTCTATTAGCTATTGAATGGATCGAAAATAACTACCCGAAATTAAATGGAGACAAATGTCACTTTTAATATCTGGATTTTAATATCAAAGTCACGGGGTTATCGTATGTAAAGATAAAATGTGGGAGAGATCACATATACACATAGCTATTGAATGGTTTGAAAATAACTACACGAAACTAAATGGAGATACTTGTCACTTATTAATATCTAGATTTCAATATCAAAGTCACGAGGCTATGGTATGTAAAGATAAAATTTGGGAGAGCTATTAGGAGAAGAAAATTCATTGTTTATACACCATAATCCATAATAACATTCGATCTTAAGCAATCGAATTATATTAATCTATCACCATATTACTAGATATAAATTATAAAGGTCCAAATTTAAGATCACAAACGAACTATTATTTCCCTCGTGTCAATACCATCCACACATGAAATTAGACGCTTAGATGTTTCGGACCTTTGATATTGAACATTGTGCCTAGTAAATTATGCAATATAAATTATGCAAATAAATTATGCAAATTCCTGACCTAGAACGTGAATAATGTGGATAATGTGAAACAGTATGTATTCTACTGCGGAATTTATTAAAATAACCAGTTACTTGAGTTCTTTTATATCAAATAGATTTTTTTTACTAAATGAATTCCGTATTCTGTGTTTTATTAAACCAGGGAAGTTGGGACAAACCGATTTATTCGGCGGGCAATACAGAAATATTGAACTTCTATGTTACCATTATGGTTGCTACAAGCAGCGGGCTGTATCGCTCTGTAATAACTGGCAAATTCGCCCTATAATCCGGGTAATAATATATAGTATTATATTAGATCACATTAATTGTATACCGTAAAACTCCAAATATAACCCTGCAGCATATGTTTCATTATTGTTTAGTTATGGTGTGACCATTTTACAACATTAAGAATTAAAGGGTTGAAAGAAATGCATGAAAATCATGTTTTACATTACGGATTGTGTCAAACAATTTGCTGAATTCCGGAGTAAAATCAATGGCGGATCTAGCCCAAGTCAGAACAACACTGCGCAAATCCGGCTGTATCCGGACCTTTATACAGTCCGTCTACTCCAGTATTCAGTCCGTATACGTATGCTCGCATTCTGTCTTAATACCGACGAATACGGACTGAAAAAATGTCCGGATACAGTGGATTTTGTGCAGTGCAACGGATGGTGTGTAATTACTTTTAATTCTTAATTATATTATGTATGACGCTGGGTCTTTAGAGACCCAGTGACATACATAATATAATTAAAATTAATGACTTTGAATACTCCACTGTGACTAATTAAAAGCATGTTCTAAATCCGCCTCTGAAAATTATTCATCAGGTTGGTTGATAAAATCATTAAAGGATAACATAACTTCTTTTCCAGTGAATATACTTACTGTATAACATAAATAAACGATAATTATTTGGACTTCCTGGAGTATACGCTGACGTAGAAGTTGGCTTTCCTATTGTACAATAACAAGCACCCGGGACTTGATTTGCAGCAAAGATCTGTAAATTTGTTGGAAAAAGAGAAATACAATGGCTGCAACAATCTTCTGCAAGGGCAAACGTAGGTACGCTCGGTCCGTTACTATGCGTATTTAAGTAGCCATCTATCCCTCGTCCACATGCTAAAATAAAAAATATGCTCTTTTTACGTTTCGCGTCAATCCTGTCAGTTATCGTCTCAGATGAAGTGTTACTGTGCAAACTTGGTATGAATGATAACACTCTATCGGAGGTAAAAATGAAACGATTTGTGAATGCAATAGTTAACCGGTTTTCAAGCGTAATTACTGTTGATATAAAGTAATTTGAATATTTCACTGAAAGATTGATGAATATATATATATATATATATACATATTAAGACCGTTCACCGTATTCTTATAAGAAATATATATATGTACATATTAAGACCGTCCACCGTATTCTTATAAGAAATATATATATATACATATTAAGACCGTCCACCGTATTCTTATAAGAAATAACATTGGCGGATCCAGGCTCTAGTCAGAGCTATGGAGAACTAAAAGTTTCAATTCTTAAAAGATATATGTATTGTAATAGGTTTTGAGAGGCGGACTCAGAACATGCTTTTACCTAGTCACAGCCATCTAATGAAGACTCAGAGCCATTAATACTAATTACTTTATGTATGACGCTGGGTCTCTAAAGACCCAGCGTCATACATAAAATAATTAAGAATTAAAAGTAATTATACTTCATGGTGTTGCTCTGACTAGGGTTGGATCCACCACTGGTTATAAGGAACCGTCTCAAAAATTCGCTTTATAAATTCGCTTCGTTCCTGTCAATTTTCATCTCAAATGAAGTGTAATTGTGCATATTTCGTATTTTATACCTCGATTTGTGAAAGAAATTAAAGTGAATTTTTGAGCCGAACCCATCTTGTCATGGGTAACATAATTCTGTCGAGTTTCAGATCGAATTTCTATATAATGCATCTGTTAGAAACGGACTAGTAAATTCGTATCAAAACTCGTAGTATTTTTTTGTATCTCCGAAGAAGTATCCTCGTGTATTTAAAGTATGCAGAAAGACTCTTCTTTTGAATCAAAAATTTATAGGAAATCTGATACGAATTTGATGATTTTTCCTTTATGAAAGTATGGAAGTCGTATTGTGCAATGGCGGATCCAGCCCTAGTCAGAGCAATACGAGGAAGAGCTAAACTTTTTAATTCTCAATAGCCTTCCGTATGCTGATGGCTCTAAGAGACCTATCTTCATGCTGAAAGCTATTAGAATTAATCACTTTACGGTAGGCTACTAAGAATAAAACTTTTAGATCTTCTCCGTGTTGGTCTGACTAATGCTGGATCCGCCACTGTGATCGTTCGCCTTTTATAGGTGAAACTATTATTACTGAGTTTTCTTCTCGTTTTTTGTTGCTTTGGCTAGGTGAAAGAGTGTGCTAATTTTAGGTATGTAGAGATTATTAAGTATCATCTATGTTGAAATGAAATTGTGTATAAACGTATACACAAAGACACTTATTTTTTTGAATGGATATTGGTATATATATTTACCTAAGACGTTTCTTCTGTTTAAATCAAATCCTAAAAACAACATCTTAATAAATAAACAATACCAAACCATATTTTCCATAACACTTTTAATTTTTCACTAGACAACTAAAGAAAAAAGTTAGAACTGAAGGAGAGTCAAAGCAATAGCAGAGGCGGACTTAGAACATGCTTTTACTTAGTCACAGCAGTAAGTGGAGTACTCAAATTCATTAACTTTAATTATATTATGTATGTCGCTGGGTCTCTAAAGACCCAGCGTCATACATAATATAGTTAAGAATTAACAGTAATTATACACCATCGCAATGCTCTGACTAGGGATATATCCGCCACTGATAGAATACTCACCATCTTAGGTACCGTCCTCAAAATTTCAATATTAATTAATACAAAACGTTTTTGTGCATAGATCAACCCTTTAATTCAAGATATCAAAAAATGGTCACTCATACTTTAGCTACCCCGCAGCATATGCTGCAAGATTGTTAAGGTATGTATGACAATTTTACAACATCATGAATTAAAGAGTTAAATGAGTCAAACAGTATATTTGTGAGCAATTTATACCCAGCTGGCACACAACGCTAAAACCACATTGTAGCAACGTTATTACCCAACTCAAGCCAACCGCAGCAGACTGTCGAATCACCTAGAACGAATTTGTGCATTTCTCCGAACTGCGTTTACTTTGTCTGTAAAATACAGGAAAAATCAAACACTGAAAGCTAATATCACAGGGGAGGAGTGTTTTTCACAACAGCACTGTAATTACCTAGCTAGCTATAAAAACACACCAGCTAGCGAACATCTAAGAAGTAGCTAGCTACTTAATATTTATGCAATCGGAATAGGTACACGCAAGAAGTTAATTACTACGTATAAACTTTGTATAAAGTTATTTTAGCATACATCTTACCTCGCATTAACCCTGCAAAAAGTGAGATGCTTGTTATTGCTAAACTAAATCTGTGTTTTGATTGTCTTAACTTCAATTCGACAATTAAGAATTCAATTCGACCCTCTTAAAACACTGACTTTGGCTGCCTCTCCAAACGGGTCTATAAACAGAGACTCGAAGACTTTAGTGCTCTCTCGAAGACTTAAGAGATGATTTAAAGATTCTTGGGAAGGTCAGGATATAATGATACGAAAAATTTAATCTTGATTGGATTAAATGTATCTTGCTACTATTAATTCTGTGGTGATAATTGTGGCAGTGATACCGCTTCATAATAACACAGCATGAATAAGAATTGAATTGTTCTAAAGAATATCGAAGCTCGGCAAAAACTAAGGTATGCTTATAAAAAACAATGTGTAAAAGAAACAAAAAATAAGGGTAGAAGATAGACGTCTGGTTGTAGTATTAACTTTTTTCTTGCAAACACAGTCACTGGTCTACGCTTTGCAAACCTAAATTACTGGTCCGCAATTTGTTTTATCTTAAATACTTTTACCTCTAACAAAGTAAGTTAACTGTTACTCCGGATTTAGTGATATCATTTCTTTCAAAGATCCTGTAAATTTGTCAAATATGTGAAAGGTTAAAGTGACAACATTTCAAGACCATACAAAGCAACGTTAAACGGTTAATACACATTTTTCGGAGGGAGAAGGGGGGGGGGGGGTGCAGAGACGGACTCAGTACCCGGTTTTACCTAGTAACAGCACTGAAATGGAGATTAAGAGCATGCTCAAAGTGATTAATTCTAATATATAGCATTCTGTATGAAGATGGGTCTATTAGACCTCCATCATCATGCAGAAGGCTATTAAGAATTAAAACGTTGAGTTCTTCCTTGTGTTGCTCCGACTAGGGCTCTATCCGCCACTGAGGGCGGAGGGATCTCTTCCTCATAAAAAATTGTTAATGTAATAAAATGCTTTATTCTCGACACATCCCTTTGGCAACTGAATGATTTGTATCAAAACAACCTCAGATGTGAAAGGATTAACTAGCATTTTGAATACTTCTACCGCATGCATGTGCCTTTTATTTCTAAATTCAAACAAGTTACTTCATGTAGTGTATATCTTGGTTTCGAGGTTGGTATTGCAGAGACTTATCGCTCCCCCCACTCCCCGTTCAACCCCCACCTATAAAGTGTAGGTTTAATTAATTAAAACATGCTCTATTCTTGACACCTCGCCATGGCAATCTATGGATTTTTACATTAAAATTTCTTTTCCATGCTATTCTCAAATCATTTCATTATCATATTATATTTACTTATTCATAATAAATACACTTACTTGCTCTGAATGTAAATTGATACTGTTTACAAATAAACCATTCTCAAAAGATAATAAAGTTCTATTTATCTTTTGATAATGTTTCTATACTAACGCAAGAGGTAAACGACTTTAAAGTTACTCTGAAGGAGAGCTTACTAATTGATGGAGACCATCCCGATCTCAACAGGACTATTAAGTCAATGCCTCTTCAGCTTTTCAGCTAATGTATATACTCACATTTTTACATTCCAATGTATTGTATTTATTTATTTATTTCAAATTGGTAATTAGATTTTTAACTATTACATGTTATATATAAAAAAACCTTGTAGAAAAAAATTTAATTCAGTGTGATCATGCTCGCAGAGACGAGCGAAAGCTTACAATAATTATAATGAATTTTTCAAATTAAATTCGTATGTCATCCCAAATTTCACTATGCTGCCTACACAGAAAAGTTCTATTTACTTTTAATTTGAAAATTTATTAGTAACGCTTTCTAACAAACATATTTTTAATAACATTAAAATTCAAAAAAACTTAAACAAACATAAACACATTTTCTTCCAATGGAATTATTATGAATCAAACTACGTATAAATTAATTAATTATATTTGAACTTTTTTACTGATTGATTTCACGATATCTTCACAGTTGGTATCGATTATGTTCTTCTACAAAAAAAGAGAAGCACGTATTTCACGATCTCCATGCTACCGTTTTAACCCTGTTGTGCATGGGGGGGGGGGGGGGGGGGTAAATTTAACCGCCATGTCCGTTTTTTTTAATAACTTTTTTTTTACATAAGCAATTGAACTGAAACTCTATGACATTTACTAAAATCCTATTGGTCACGTTTTCTAAAAGTTTCAGCTCTATACCTCCTATCATTCTGAGATTATAAGATATTGCTCGAGACCACCTATCAAATTTTTAAGAAATCCTGCTAAAATTACCACAAAAGATTTTATTATTATTATTTTGTTATTCGCATTGTTGCTGCTCGTCTCGAATGGTATTTGTTGTAGAAGTTTGTTAGCTACTTCATTGAATCTAGTTTTATAATTACGGAAGCATCCCTCCAGAGGTGTTCTTCAAAATATCTGTTCTGTAAATATGCAGCGAATTTCTAAAAAATCGATTCCGTGATTCCATCTGGTGAGTGCCATGTAATCCTGCGACTTTTTCTATTTGTGTTTTGCTTTTTGTGATAAATTGTTGCTGGAGGGCTTGGTAAAATGAATTTTTAGTATTTTCGCTAACTGCCTCGGTAGGAGCATAACAGTTTATCACCCTCAGAGAACAACCATAAACAAAAATGTCAATAGCAATAATTCGTTCATTTACAGGTGTTATTTCGATAATGCCAATATTGTTGTCAACTAGAATAGCAATTCCGACACCGTGTTGATGTTTCGTTGGGTTTCCCGACCAGTAAACTTCATATATATTGGTAGTATTAGGAATAGTCGTTTCGATTGTACACGAACCAGTTCCTAATCTTCTTACTTCTTACTTCTTGTAATTCACATATACCTAGCTTTGCGCGATTAAGTTGATGAACCACATTCTCAAGTTTGATATCGTCTCTACCAGTATGAATATTGATAGTGCCAATTATATCAATGAATTTTGCAGCACAGAAGAAAATATAATGGAAAAATAAAATTAAAAGAAACAGTGCTGTGACAAGGTTTGTTAGGTAGGTAAAATATACTGCACAAAATCCAACTGTATCCGGACTTTTTTTCAGTCCGTATTCGTTCGTTCAGAAAAAGAATAGTATTTTGCAGCACCAAACTGTGCCGAAATGTATGCTCTATAGGGTGACTAATATTGACAAGTGACCTGGTTACTAATTTCAGGCGGATAGTAGCGGATCCAGCCCTAGTCAGAGCAACACGATGAAGACCTAAGCGTTTTAATTCTTAATAGCTTTGTATGATAATGGGTCTTTAAAGACTCATTATCATACAAAAGCAATTAAAAATTAATGAGTTTGAGCATGCTTTCAATCTCTATTCTATTGCTTTGACTTGGTAAAAGCATGTTCTAAGTCCGCCTCTATTTAATGTATATACTTGGCACAATTTTCAGAGGCGGATTCAGAACGGGCTTTTACTTAGTCACAGCACTGAAACGGAGATTAAAAGCATGCTCAAAGTCGTTAATTCGAATAGCTTTCTGTATGATAATGGGTCTCTAAAGACCCATTATCAAACAGAGGGCTATTAATTATTAAAATGTTTAGCTCTTCCTCGTATTGCTCTGACTAGGGCTGGATCCGCCACTGATTTTTGTCTAGTAAAAACAAGAATACCTTGTTTAAATTTCGAGATTGATTGGGAAATCTTCAATTCCGGTGCTAGTTTATTTTTACTCTTAAACGCAGTACGAAAAAAAGCAATTCTTAAAATATTAAGTGTTTATTTCAAACTTTCTAAACAAATTGAAATTAAAAAGAGCTTTCCAATGGTAGAATTGGTTTTTCAAAATTATCAACTTGAAAATTCAAAAAAAATGTCCCCATCATTCTT
>JAUCNQ010007793.1:1723-22823 GCA_032352715.1 Bougainvillia muscus | reverse complement strand
CCACAACTGCAGGTTATGCAATTGGATAGCATGACCTTTTGCGCAGTGTAAAAAGTTTAGTTCTTCATCGTAATTAATTCTTAATAGCGGTTTGTATGATAATGGGTCTTAAAAGACCTATCGTCGGTCGTACAAAAGCAATTAAAAATAAATGAGTTTGAGTCTTCATTATACTGCTGTGACTAAGAAAAACTATGTTCTGAGTCCGCCTCTTGTATATGGGTCAGAATATAATTTGCCTAAAGTCTAAATGGATGCAGAGAAAGGTTTAAATCATGCACTACCAATTCGATACAGTAAATCGTTAGACTTAGTATACGGTGATTCACTTCTCATGGAAATTCCAGCTCTCTAACAAACACTGCACAAAATCCAACTCTATCCGGAATTATTTTCAGTCCGTATTCGTCCGTATTACGACAGGATTCTAGCACAGGAGTGTACAGACTGTATAAAGGTCTAGATACAGCTGGATTTTGCGCAGTGAAAGTACTTGGAATAAGCTCGATTTGTCTTTAAATACTATTCCAGATGCTTACTCAATACACTCTTTGCCTTAATTGATTTAGAAATGAACGCTTTAATTCTTTTTCGTCTAATAGACTAATAGATGATGATTGATTTTTAAAGAACTTATATGAAGATTAATTATGACACTACGTAAACAATCATATTACCTAATAGCACAATCTGCAGTTATCCATCGGAAAGCAAAAGACAAGGGAAAGCTAAGACCAATGGCAATATTATTGGTAAAGAACGGAATCATATTTATTGCCTGGGTATGTTCATGATCCTTTTAAAAATGTACATCTTGTGTCGACATTTTTGTTTTGATTCGGCTTAAAAATTTAGAAATAGCTTAACGCTAGATCTAAAGTTAGTACAGTTAAAAACAAAGCAGTGGGTACAAAACTATTCAGATATTAAATAAATATTGCTGATTACGGATTATTAAAGTAAAACATGTTTCTTTTTATTTTTGCTTATGTCGTGAATTACTAATCAACTATGTAAGCAACAAAAGAAAAAGAAAATTTACCCCCCCCCTGTCTTGATACATTTTAATTAACCATTATTCCGAATACATAAGACCTGGTTTATATTACTAATCTTTTTATACCGTGAAAATTGAACGGTTTTTGGGTACGCATTATGCTTGGTTAGTGAGAAAGAACCCTTACTTCAAATGATTTTCAAGTGCGCCATTTTGCCTGGACGACGGGCAATACCGTAGAATATTGGTCGTCAACAATTTATCCAATGAGATTTCTTGAATTTCCATATGAACCACCTCGTATTAAATGGCCTGCCAATAATAAGTGATGTAACATATTTCTTAGAACGTTATTTCTGATGGAAACGTTTCCTTCAACGAACCAAAATGGTTGATCTTATATATCTAACTTTTGTAGCACTGAATATCTGGATAATCAGGATTTGATTTTAATTCTGATTTGAGTATCCTGATTTTCACACAATGTGAATAGTACCTTTACAGTTATTTGACTTTTACTCAAGCAATGTCGAAGATGTAAGTGATTACGAATCATTGTTTAACGTAAGTGTAAAATATTTTTTATGAGGACAGCATTTACCAACTTTTTACGAACATCACGTTGAAAGTGTTGATATTATTTTTCTTACCGTAACCAAAGAACGTCATAGGTGTAAGAAATGTTTTTTTTCTTCTGAAAACCAGGACAATAATAAGCACAATATTGATTCCTTCTATCAACATCCAAGCTGATGTAGCGATGTTGAAGTAATAATTCAAAAATAGAATAATTACGCATGCGTTCTAAATAAATGAGGGCGAATATTTTATATTATAAGGCGTTACAAAGTAACAGATTCAGTCCCGGTCAAAGCATCACGAGGGACAACTAAAAGTTATAATGGCCTAATGTATGGAGATCAATCTTAAAACTCAAATAACTACATATGAAGCAATTCAAAAGTAATAACTTTGAGTCTCCATTTTATCTCAAGGATTTTACCGCACAACCTACGAAAAGCTAGAGTAAAACTCCAGATTAAAGCAGGTTTGTCTGATAATTTCTATAAACCATAACATTACTGTTTATGCAGTGTGTAACATCGTACACACACTGACATGTTCTAATTTTGCCCTTCATAACAATATGTTTGCATTTCAGTGTTATTCTAATGTGCCATGTAATTGGATTAATCTTTGACGAACCGATTATTTCCCTCGTACAGTGTACACTTCTTTTTTTTAAAATGGAACAGATCGCTAAAAACAAGGCCATCTAAACAAGAAAAGCAATAAAGAAAGAAGATAACGATGTACGTTGCAAATCCTATAAGACTGGTAAGAAATTAGAACGGAGAGAATTCACCAATGATGACGTGCATCGAAAGAAGTTGTTACGGTAGAGATCTTTATTATGCTTAGGCACTGAACAGTCGATGTGTGCGCTATTTGTGAGAATTTAGCCATAAAATGCGGTATTTGTGAGAATTTAGTAACTCGTTGAAATGTTTTGAAAGGTGGAACAAGTGAGAAAAGCTCATCAGAGCAACGAACATAAAAGTACTTGTAGCAAAGATATAAAAAGCCAACATCACGACCATAAGAAATAGTGTTCAGTTTAAAAGAGAGTTCCTTACCCATATTGTAACGGGTGTTGGGGCGCCTGGAGTTTTACTGGAGAGGAAATAACATATAACCTATATTTTTATCGACAAATCAATTTTATGTTATGTTACTCAGTGCCTGCACAGAGACCGCTAGCCACACAGACACGGCGACAGTCTAATCTGCTGTAACCGTACCATATCACGATATTTCCGAATGTGCATATTTTCTATAAAGTGTATTTCTATAAAATGTGAAATGAATCGAATGAATAATTATTATATAATTATTTATACATAGTTGAATTCTGTTCTATTCACATATTCTGTATCATAAACTATCCTCGTACCCAGAGATATGTTAGGTTGAGAATACCCAAAATCTACCTTTATAACACTGCTCCCCCGTTCACGAGAATCTGTCCCTAGTTTCAAACAAAAGTGAATCCAACTCCTTATTCGCCCATTTTAACTCAATATCAACCAATGTGGCCAAAATTAAGAGAAAATGGAAAAATCGAAGTTGAAGGGGTGTCTATTTAAGTTAAATATCCCATCACTATTCACAACTGTATGTTCTCAAAATACAGAAGAGAACAAATAAGTGAAAATTAACAGATAATCACGATAATTTAGGTGAGTTTTCTTGAAAAATTTGCTACAACTTCTTCCTGGATTTTTCTTCATTTCTCCTCGGTATCCATTCCTATCAGAATCCAATCTAATGTCAAATAATTTAAAATGTTTGTGTTCAATATGTTTACTTTCGTCATTTAAATAAAGTCTCTGATTTGCTCTTCACTTCTTGAATGTACTTTAGGTCAACTAACAGTTTGTCATAATAATAATAATACCGATATTTTTGGCCTCGGCAAGGGCGATTCAACATCAATTCGGTTTATCTTTGACATCTTATGCGATTATATCATTTGTAAATTTGGAGAACCATGCAAAACCCGGTAGTTGGCTATACACTAATTACCTGTTGCTAAATAGTTTGCTACACAATAATTAATTTTCTATTTTTTACTTTACAACCGTAATGCCCAGTCAACGGCAGCATATTCAATAAATTGTAAGTCTTTGCATTTGAAACAACAAAGTTCATTTTAGTTACCATATACAAAAAATTCTAAATTCGGAAAGTTCACATTGTTTTGATAATTTGTTGACAAAAGCGATTGGATGAAAAGTGATATATGTAAATATTTAGGAGGTCTGAGGGTGATGGATGGACAAGGTGGAACCGGAAATAACGAGGATATGGAATGCAGGTCAAGGTTGGAGGGAAAGGGGGTAACTTACGGAATGAGAGTCATAGGCAAGGAAGGATCGCGTAAGGCCGAAACAGTGAGAGTACAGGCAAAGAGGGATGGTGATGGGGGTATTAGGCGGAAACAAGGGCTCAACCAACTATAACTCACATGTATTCTCTCCAGTATTACTGATGTGTCACAATAAAAAAAAAACTGGTTTCAAAAAAATTGGTTTCATTGTAATTACCAACATCACCACCACTTTCCACAAAGATGTTTTCTTTCCGCATCATACAGGAAATTGATGATTAAGAATGAACTACGAATACTTTAGTTTTCGCGATTTTTCTTGTTGTATTGTTCTTTCTTCTAGTAAGTCACTTCCTTAATTTTTTCTCTCTTTCTTGTTCTTCTCTTGTTCTTTTTTCTCTGCCTCTCTTTTGTTTGTTTTTATTCCTCTCCAATTTTATTGAATGGTAAACAGGAGATACACAGTCAATGAAGAGGTAGAATCTTCCTTATCCGGATGTTGCTTTCAATATTTTATTGGGTGTATGGACGCCTGAAGTTTTACTGGGGAGGAAATAACTCATTTATATTTTTATCGACCAATCCATTGCATTTTATGTTAATCAGTGCCGCCATGGAGACCGCTAACTACACTGCCACAGTCTAAGCTGTCGTAACCGTACCTTATCGCGGTATTTCCGAATGTGCATATTTTCTGTAAAGTGCATTTCTATCAAATGTGAAATGATTCGCATGGATAGTTATTGTATTATTATTTGTGCATAATTGATTTCCATTCCATTCACATATTCTGTATTATAAATAATCCTCGTAGCCAGAGATATGTTAGGTTGAGAATACCGAAAATCTAGCCTTATTGCGCAAGTCATAAGACAATTGAACCGGCCAAACGGCTGGCCAAACCATTAGAAATTAGGAAGTCATTGGCATCTGACGGGTGAGGAGCTCTGTCAATGCATTGAGAAATCCTTGTTATAGCCTTTGAAACGTAGTGCTTGTTAACGTTTTTTTAGGAGTTAATATTGATCCTTTACTTAGTAGACGCTGCTGAACTTTCGTTTTACGAATTCCACAAACCAGTCTGTCTATAATGATATCCTCTAAAGTTGTTCCGAAATTGCAATGTTGAGTGAGTCGGCGTAAATCTGCCAGGTACGTCGCAACTGTTTCGGTGTCACGGCGATCACAAATATTGAAACAGAAACATTCAGCTATCGGATTCGGAGTTGGATTCGCCGTTGCATAGTCCTAACTAAGTTATCGTAACTCACATCTTTTGGTTTCTGTGGTGCTACCAGGGCCTTTGAACAACTTGTAGGTTTTTGCTCCACATCGACTAAGAATGGTAGCTTTCTTCTTTGTCTCTTCTTCGTGTTTTCTTCGAGTTTGCTTACTTTACCAAATGTGGTAGCCATAGGTTATAAAATTAAAATCAGTTTAATCCTCGTCGCCAATGTTATAAGCAGTGGACAGAGGCGTGTATACTGGCTAAGGGCCAGAGCTCCACTAACTATACTCCTATGATACATACAAATACTACATTAAATGAGTCATGGCTACGGAACAACGGTTACGGCAGTCATGTTAAATAAAAAGAAACTCCGTGAGTTTGTTCCTGAAAACTTCGATTTCCCGCCTGGAACTCGTTTGTTTGTTAAAGAATCCTTGTGTCCCCATTATCGTGGTGTTTGGGAGAAGTGCAAGGGTTTGTTAACTAAAAAAAAGATTCATGCTTCCTGGACGATAAATGGGAACAACTAGTGTGAAACACACGGAAAATTCACTTCCACAAATGATAACTCAGGACGAGGACCTTGAATTATTTTAAGGGAAACTGAAGTGAATACCCTCTCAATTTAGTTAAAACTTAGATATTTCGGAGGTCTACCGAAGACAGTCATCGACACACGTTTGTTATGATTCTTATTCACGGACTTTTAATCTTTTTTTGAATGAAATAATTAACCCTTTTTAGTGAAATTTACTTTACCTCTTTTTACAGTACGCCACTTGTTTCATATTCCATATGCTTTCTTCATAGGCTTTTATGACAATTTGTTATTGTTATACTGCATTAAATGTATTCAACTTTGTTGTGTCTAAATTTATTTAGGGGTTACGCGTTTCTTGTTTCTGTAATTCATTACATTTTTGCTACTTTTCAAGGTCATTAGGGATAGAATATTACATGTTTTATTAAATTGCGTTTCATCGACCTTTAGCGTCCAATTTAATGGACACGCATGCTTTAACAATCCTAAAGCAAACGCTTCGGGATTGTTGGGGCGAGTGTGAACCTTATTGTTACCATTAGGCATCAAAGAGTTAGCATTCTATACAATTCCTAAAACGGGTCCTTACTTCAATTCGGTCTACTTCAATTCTGGCTTTGCAATTTATCAGGCTATAACTCCTGACTCTCAACATTGCTTAAATATGGCGTCAGTCAAAAAATCTAATTTATGCCGTGAGTGTAAGGGATGTATTGACAAGAAAAAACAAAAACACATAGTGTGTCAATTATGCCATACTAGATTTCATAAAATATGTACAAAACTATCTAACACAAAATTAAAGGACAATAATATTAATTAATCACCTGTATTCTACAGCTATTTCTATTTGCGCGATATTCTACCATTAATGAATACGAATGATCTTAGCTTAAACTATCTACTGACAAATAATGAGTGCCAAGAACTAAGCGACAATTTGGAGCAACGTTTAAGTAAGCCAATAACCAGTTTTATAAAATTTGCAATAATTTAAAATCAGAAAACTTAACAGAAAACAATTCTATCCAATCAAATTACTATACGATTGACGAACTAACTTGCGAATCAAGCATTGGGTCATTCGGTCTTTGCATTTAAACATTACTTCCTTAAGAAAGCATTATGATGTCACAATGCTTTTGACTTACCTGGTTACTCTTTTTGTTGCACTCTTTCTCAGTGTAGTCACTGTGACACTAGTATATACATTTCTAACGACCTGTCTTTTCCTATTAGAGGTGATCTGTGTTATCAAGCGCAGGTTCACTCGAATCTACATTTGTTGAGATTACACATGCGAATAATAAAAAAAATGTTATGTGGATGTATTTACAGACACCCTCATATGTGTCTCAATGAATTTAACACCGAATTTTACGAACCACTTTGGAAATATTATCACGCGAAAAGAAAAAAATGTTTTCTTGCTGATGATCTCCTAACATTAATCTTTTAAAGTGTAAATCAAAAAACTCCATTTTCCTTATCTTTGCTCTTCGCATTACTTTTCTCCTTTTGTACTACAGCCTACCAGGGTCACAGAGCACTCTCACACGTTAATTGACAACATTTTCTTCAATTCTTTACAATATGAAAGTATTTCAGGTAATTAGACAAATCATGTGTCAGACCATCTTGTACAATTAGTATTAATTAACGAAATGCAGGGAACAAAACGTGACAGTAAACCCGCTAACATCTCACTGAAAAACTTAAACAATTTTGACAATGAAAAATTTAGGAATGACTTAAGTTTGGTTAATTGGAACATAATTTTATTTTCAGGCAAAAAAGATGTTAACGGAAATTTTGAAATATTTTATAAAACAGTTTTAAATATCTTAAATGATCATGCACCAATAAAAGGTATAGCCAAACGAGAATTAAAGAGAAACTTAATTCGTTGGCTCAACAATGATATTAAATTAAACATACCCTGTATAAACGAAATGTATGTTATAAAAGTTTTGTAAAGACAAAAACACCAACATTAAGAGAATCTTCTTGTAATAGGTTAGCTGGGTCTCGAACACACTTTCAGTGCAAAAAACGGCAGCTATCTTGGATTTTGGCGCCAAAAACCGGAGTTCCAGTAATATTTCCGTACTTTTTGCCGGAAAACAGAAAATTTGCCGGTTGCGGAAAAAATGACGTCATCAATAAGTTTGCCACCTGACAAAAAACCTTTGTTCCAATTTCAAGTCAAACTGTTATATATTTCAGAAGTTACATGGTTTCTAAATATTGCAAATTTTCCAAGAGAAATATGCAAATTTGTGCAAATAAGGGCGGGGCATTTTCCAGGTTTTCAGCGGCAGAAAAAGCCCAGGGTTAATAGGGTTAAATAAGATATTAGAACTTTACTTTTGTGTTTCAATTTTACTACTGCTAAAGGACTTACACCTTCTTCTTCTTTTTCGGAGAGATTCTCAGATTTATTTTGAATATTAATTGAGCTCGAAGAAGAATCAGAAAAATTATTATTAAGGATCGTATTGTGCCTTTCAACATATTCCTGGGAAAAGAGGATAGAATTCGAGATGAGTGCTAGTTGATGTTCAAACAGTCAATTCTTAATAAGTCTTATAGATTTCTTGATAGTAAAGATACACCTTTTCGATTAAGGTGTAACCTGCTATTACTGAGATGGTGAAGGGGATTTATGTTTGAGTGATCGATGTAACCGATATTGCGTTCATTGCAAATTTCTTTTAACGTTGCATTGACCTCGTTGACTTTGATGTTAAATTTGTCATTTCTTTGTAGTAGTGATGATATTATGACCCTGGTTTCTTCGTTTTGGTGATACGCTAATTCGGCAAGCCCTGCAATGCTTTTTGCAATTTGCTCAGGCGTTTCATCCTTCTTTAAATCATTCGTTCAAGAGTGGATTATGAAGACGCCAGGTTTGTGCGACATCGGAGGTATTGTGTAATGTTTATGCATTTTGAGGTTGCTCCAGGAAAAGATTATATTACAACTTTAGTCTGATCAGTAGTTAGATCATACCCATTCACATTTTTAATTATGGAGTCGCCAACGATAGATATCACCTTTCGGTTAACAATTTGTTCGTTTTTTTCGGTTTACTGTTGTTCGTCAATACCGTCGGACTCTTCGTTCTTTTTACTGTGTTGTTTTCTTGTTCTGCAAATCTGATGGTAAACGAAATTCAGTGAAATTTCTCGAGGGGATGTAGAAAAAGGTCGGGCTTGACATAAGTGAATAAGCCCTCCAGAAACATCAGAAACATCTAATGTAGGAATTGGTGAATTTACTTAACTTAAATTGTACATCAGGAAACGAACTGTTTAATTTCGTTTCGGAGATGCTAAGAATATCAACTGAGTTGCTAATCAAGTTATCTAAATCATTCAACTTCTTCCGTACAGAGTTCACGTTAATGTAAGAAAATACTACATTCTTGGGTTTTTTCGTTTTCGATGATCGTAAACTAGAAACGGATTCATCGACATTACCAAGATTTCCAGTATTTGTTGGGTCTTGACAAGGCTTGTATAGATAATCTATACAAGTCAGGTTTATTAAGAAGAGTCAATTTTTAAATTGCTAACTTGATGTTTTTGGCGATTATTTCCGTACCGTTTCTGTTTGGATGAATCCAGTTGAGGTTGAGGTTCAGTTGAGTTTTCATTGTTCCAGAAATAAAACATTTCAGGTCGTCTGCAATCTTTCTTAATTCTGTCTCTAGAAACTTTCGTTCAACAAATGATTCGTTTGATTCATCGTCCACAGCCTTTAGTTCTTTAGTTCTTTAATTCACTAGCTGATTTCTCGTCAAATGTCTTACAATTTGAAAGTTGTACCTCAATATCTTTATGTATGTTTTCCATTAATCTGTTATGTACTTCTGGATTTACGATTTTTTCTTGTTGTTCTGACATACGTCCGTCCGCCATCATGATCATATAGTACAAGGTATTTTTCCTAAGCTCTTGAAAATTGGTAAAGTTATTCTTGTATTTAAGAAAGGTGATACGCTACTTTGTAATAATTATCGACCTATTTCCTTCCTTTCAATTTTTAGTAAGATATTTGAAAAATGTATGCATAAACGTTTATACTCATTTTTATCAAAATTTCAAATAATTTCCGCTAAACAATTTCGGTTTCGAACAAAACATTCAACTGAACATGCAAATATATTAAACTAAGCCAGATAAGGATAACTTTTATTCTCGGGATTTTTCTTGACCTACAAAAAGCTTTTGATACGGTAGACCATGATATTCTTTTGTCAAAACGTTCTCATTACGGAATCAGGGGAATAGCTAATGATTGGTTCAGATCATTCCTAACTCAACGTGTCGAGTATATTTCTGTAAGCGGCGCTATTTCTGATAATAAGTTAGTTACTTGTGGCGTGTCACAGGGCTCTACCCTTGGACCGCTACTTTTCCTTCTATATATAAATGATCTTCATGCATGTTTTAAACAACTGCAAACCAGACACTTTGCTGATGACACAAACCTTGTTTATGCCTCTAAAAATCTCCTAACTATACAAAATGTTGTTCATCTTGCATTCAAAATTCTAGTACAGTGGTTTCGAGCAAGAAAGTTATCTTTAAATGAATCAAAAACAGAGTTAATTTTCTTCAGACCACCGCAAAAACAAGTTCAAAATCTACCCGTTATGAACAAACAAAAATTATCATATTCTTCTCATGTAACATACTTAGGTATTCAAATTGATTAAACTCTATTTTGAGATATGCATATTCATAATCTGTGCAGCAAACTTAACCAAGCGAACGGTATTTTATGTCAACTACGCCGTTTGACATCTTTCAAAAACTTTCAAATCTCTGTTTATTATTCACTTTTTTATTCCCATCTAACTTTTGGGTTATTACTATGGTGTATGACTTCAAAGAAAAATTTGGAAAAACTTTATTCTGTCTAAAAGCGATGTGTACATATAACAGCCTTTTCAGATAGAAGTGATAAAGTGACTCCAATGTTTTCTCAATGAAATCTTCTTAAATCAAATGATGTTATTTCTTTTTACTTAACGAAGTTCGCATTTTCTCATCTTCAGAATAGCTAACCGAACGACTGGAAATTTTTACTTGTCACTAACAGTATTGCTTATCCAGCACGGAAACAAAATCATCTTTTTCTTCCACAAATTCGAACTAATCATGGCAGAATGTCTTTAACATTTAAGGCAGCTGAGAATTGTAATAATCTGTCATCTAAGATTGCAGAAATTTCAAGTTGCAACACAATTAACTCACTAAAAAATTAAATTATAACTTATTTCTTACCTAATTACACTTCTAGAATTTAACACATTGTACTAGTATCCCTATTGTTTAGTTATCTCTTGTCAACTAGCCCTGAGTTAACCACTTTAAATCTAATGTTTTTATCCAAAGCTTTTGCAGACGTAAAATTCATTTGCCAATGCTGAATTATTATAGGTGGCTACCATTAGACTGCTTTAACCCTATTAGGCAAAGGGGTTTGAGAAGCTGTCCAGGACTAGGAACTGAGAGTCCTAATATCATTAAGCGTGGCATGTCGAAATCCCGGGAAAATCTTTTTTTCACTTAAAATCATGTAAAATCCGATAGAGTTAAGTTTTCAAGGTTCTGTCTTCGGCGCAGTCTATAATATTAATGTCTCTTACGAAATATGAGGATTATATCCACCTGCTTGTTCGGAAAAGACCGGAAATATTACAGGAAAATATGGAATTTACCGGAAATAGCAAAAAAAAGGAAAAATTGGGGAAATTTTTAGAAAAATCGGAAAATCTTTATGTAATCTGAAATGTTTTGATAAAAACTATATCTGTGCCAAGTTTGAAGGAAACCCAATTGCCCGGTAAAACGTTATGGCGAGTTACATTTTACTATATTTTACAAGGATCTCACAATTTTAGGGGTGGTTTCGACTGATAGCGAATAACGTCTAAAGAAAATAGTAAAATCGATGAAACTTTGTGGAAATGTGGGTAAGAGATGAATATAAAAAGCGCATAAGAATCAACGTCTAGTATTATTCTCAAAAAAAGTTATCAAAAAAATGCATTTTGGTCCGTCTCCTACAAGTAAATTTTCTTGATTCGACTACTTCTGTTCCACTACTCTATATTTTTTATTTATTACTACTTATTGCAAATTTGTTATGATTAAAAATAAAGCTTATCAATCAAATCATATTTAACAAGTAGAGCCAATCAGCTGGAGATCCATCCAGATATGCAGCAGTTTTCAACCCAAGGACGAATGTTGGATTTACATAGATAGATACAAGAAATTCTTTCTGCGAATGAGATAGCCAACCTTTATCGATGCCGATTTAGCAGCGGATTCAATATCATCTCTCTGGGAAAAGTCGTCAGAGAAAATCATGCCTAACAGACGAAACGAATCACTCTCTGGCATTTCAAGATCATTCATGCATATGGATGGCAGAAAGGACTCACTGTATCTGTTTAAGGAGAGTTTTTTGTCTTGGAAGGGTTAACGGTTATTAACCATTTATAGCCCCATTCTACAACTGAGCAAAGATCGTATCCAAGACTAGGAGCCATTTTGACTTTGTCAAAGACTCTTGTGAGCCTTCAGAGCAGGATTAAAAAGTTGTATCGTCAGCATAAATATCAAGTTGGTTAAGAATTTGATCAGTAGAAGTTCAATTAATGAAGGAGTATAGGACCAAGCAAGAACAACGCCTTGATGGACACCAGCATTGATAGAATACTGTAGAGTTCCGAAAGAAAGCGAGATCTTAAGTAGGCAACTCGATTGTGAGCGTAGGAATGAGTAAATACGGAAAAACTTTAATAAGCATAAATCTCAGAAAAGTGATTAAAAATAAACGCCTGGAACAGTTGATACCAGCACAATATTAGGGTAAATGGTTTCAATTCTTAATGGAAAATTATCTTTTTACAGTGAGGATATATGTATTAACACTTTTTAATTTCAATAGTAAGCGGTCCGTTTGTTAACGTCCCCAGAATCTACTAATTTCTAAAGTAAGCGCCCAACTCACTTTCAGAACTCCACAGGGCTTATTGACAATTGACAATTTAAAACAACACGCAATTTTCATCTACTAAGAAAAGAGGAAGTAGCGTCCAACATTCGTCCAGAAACACCATAACCTCTTAGAAAATTTAGGAGACCACCGTGCCATAACTTGTTAAAGGCTTTGGATATCTCCAAGGCAATAACCGGTGTTTCATCACCAACATTTAAACCTTATGGACAAGTTCCGAAAAATTAGTGGCTTTTCTTCCAGATCGAGAACAATATTAGAAATCCGAGAACAGTTCAGCAGAGTTGATATGTTTAACCAAAGCACTGTTCGGAAAACTTTCAAAATCCTTCATTTCGACTGGTAGAAGACTAATTATACGATAGTTGCGATGATCAGTTCATTTACTTAAATTTTTGAAATGGGGAATGACGGAAGGAACTTTCCTAGAAGAAGGAAAACAAGATCCTTTACAAACATTTTCGGTAAAGCTTAGACAGAACTGTAGCCAATTCTGGACAAACTTTCCGAAGTGCAGCAACAAGGATACCGCCTACACTGGTAGCTTTTGGCAGTTTCAAGTCCAGCAAAGATAGCAGTCGTAGTAGAAGAAGGTATACTGCAATCATTAACTAAGTGATCTGTTCTTAATTGGAAATCAGAGAGAAAATGCCCTGCTTCAATAATGGTGGAGTTGGAACTGAATTATTTTTCGAAAAGTCAGTTTTTCGTTGGCAGAAGTTAAAAATTTAAGTCCGTTTACGAGTGGAGGCATAGAAGACTTACCATTACTTCTGATACTCTTGATGATGCACAAGAAGTCACGGCAGCCTATCTTCTGATCTGAGATTCGATGATTCCTCACTTGGTAGGCAAATAAACTTATATTTTATTGAATAAATTTATATCATTAAATTGCCTTATTTTTAATTTACATGGCAAGTGACCACTAGCAGGGGGGGGGGGGGGGTAGTTCTATCAGGAGCGAAATGGTTTCTTTTCAAATCATGCCATTTTAGCCCCCGTAGCTTGAAGTGACCTTACCCATCCGACATAGGGCCAAATATGATGTCAAATAGTCGTTTTTACGACGTCGCAACGTCGTGAAGACATCTATTAGACGTATTTTTTTAATGTTGCCCACTGAGCATGCATATAAAGGGTTTTCTTTTGAGATGAACATTGTTAGGAATGAAACGGAATTGGTAATAATATTCATAATTCTTAACTTACTCTATTCGCAGCAGATGTATCAAAGATCCATGAAGGTAGTTTATAAATGCATTCCAAGACCAGGTACGTCGTTATAAGATTTTTATGGATGTAAACTTTAGTGGTAGTTGGTATCCTAAAAAAGAGAATATTTAAGCACGAAAACCAATAAGCTGAGTGCTTATTCAAATTTAACTAGCTATATTCAGTAATTTATCCTTCCATGACTACCTTAGTATCCTCGTTTCAATTGAGTATCCGCAGGCTTTACAATTGAGAACTTCAACTTTATGTTCTTGATAGCTTTATGTATCTTCAACTTTATGTATTATGTACAAAGTACCACAATCATGAACATTTGTTCATAACTTTTGTTCTGTACATTATTAAGAGATGCCCTTTGGCGACTTTTGATATTTATTTATTGGCAACACAATGATAAAAAAAATCTGAAATTAGTTTCGCCCTTTAGCGACCAGACTCCCTCTAAATATTGACCCTTCATTTTTCCTCCAAAAATTAATTCAAAGCCATTGTTAATCAAGTAAGGTTATTTTTGAATGTATTACTTGTATTGCTTCTGTTTCCTTCATGGCTGTTAATTCATCGAAATTTCGGAGGAAAAGTTAATTATGACGTTATTGCTGACATAATGATGTCATAATTGAAACGACGACAAAACAATGTCGAACTTGTGTTGTAGTACCACTGTGCTACGTTTTATGACGTAAGGACGTCATTAACACCTTATTTGGGGTTGTAGTACTTTGTATCCCCCCCTCCCCCTAGTATGTTTGAAACAAAAAAAAAACGGTATTAATAGGGTTAAAGAACAATATCAACTGCCATAAGGGGAACCGGAAAATGTTTTAACCTAGTGAAAAGTTAAGAGATCTGAAGTCGACATTGTCAATAGTTTAACTAATGATCGTTCTCAGCGTAGTTACGGACAGTACCACAAATTTCCTTTTTTCGTTCGTTTTACACGCGGGTAATTTGAGTATTTCTCATTATTATCGAAAAAATAGGGCAAAATAGGCTACTTCACACACATTACTTAGAAATAAATTTGTTGCCTTTCATCAGACAATGAAAGAAAAAGCCGTCGAACCGTCCATGGAAATTTCAGACATTAACTGTCCAAAATCCGATAAATTTGATAAAAATCCTATAATCTGATTTTACAAAAACTCTTATAATTCGGGTAATGGTGCCCTAATCAAGTTGACCCGGCTTTTTCTTAATTAGTAAAGGGAAAAGGCTTGATTTACATGCTCCATAAAGTGGCCAATCAAAGGTCTTCCGGTGGAATAACGAATACATCTAGTTTGGTACAGTCCGTAACTAGCCTGAGTTAGCCTTTTATAGGTATTATATGAGTATTAGCAGTCAATTAGCATTAATCGTGATCTTGATGCTATACTTGATTCTGCATTTAGAAATAAACAAACTAATAAGATTAAATATCTTGCACTTTTACTTTCAACTAAGTTATCATTGACGTCAAAGCTATTATTAGATATCGGAAAATAGTATTAGCAAGACGCTTTTGACAATGTAAAGTGGGCTTAATTAGATCTTGTAATCAAAACGTTTGGTTGTTGAAAATTTATTAAGTTAATTGGTTGATTTGATGATTTAAAAAAAGTTTTAATGCTTGTGTTTTAATTTACATACATTAAGTTAGATTCTTCCCTTCTACAAATGTATTTGTTTAGTGCATGATAAAGCAGATATTCGACTCGCAAACATCCGATGTTGGATTTGTTCGGTCTCGTCAAGATAATATATTTCTTGCCTGGACGGAATAAATCTCAATATCCGATGTTTTGCTTGTCGAATATCTGCTTAATATTAGTCATCAACATAACTGGGCACATAAGCTCCACGAGTCATGTTTAAATAAAGCACCAATAAAAAAATTAAAAATGCGATCAAGTAAAACAAAAGTCTTTGTTGTGCCTTCAAATTATTTCAGAAAGAAGTTAATATCGACTAAATAAGTAAAATCGTGTCATTATTATTAGCTATGGACGAATCTAGTTAAGGTAAAAAACTGTAATTTCTGATACATAACTGTACAACCTGGATCCCACAGCTATTTATTTTTCTGATTCTGTGAAAGAATATAAGAATAGAAGAACCGACTACCTACCACAGAATTAGAAAGAGTCAAAATGTTTTTGAAACAAGCTTGAAAATTGTATACGTACTTAAAAAAGCCATAAAGCGCCATAGCTAATCCAAATATAATTATTCTTAATGCTGATGCCACTTCTTCAAACTTTTTCACATTTTCACGGTTTTGATTTTTTAAGATACCTTCACCTTCTGTCCCATTCTAAACATGGGGAGTTAAAGTACAGCCTAACTAAGACGATAACGATGTATTATTCTTTGTGCACATAGGCCACTTGCGCTCCATCCTGCAGGATTGAACGCATGTAGCCTATATACAAAATCTTCATTATTCTCATAGATTAGGCTGTGCGTGTACTCCCTAATAGGTACATAAATGCGTCAAGATATTGAATGAAAGGCAAATAAAATCTCAAGTTTTTCTTCATTTAAAGAAAATAAACCTGGAAGGTAGGGGATCTATTTGGAACCCAATTCAGAACCCTGTTAGGTGTTGACAATATCCGTGTGGATTTACTCTCAACAAATCTTCAAAATGATGTTTAAACAAGATTCTGAGGAATAACTTTCCTTAATAAGTTCAGAACTAACCACTGTTAATTAATAATTATTGAACACCTTCTGATATAAAAGTCATGCGCTGGAACAACGACTCATACTTCGAAAACTTATTATTAGCTAAAACTTGTTTGTTACTGAATAATCAACATAGGTACATATTTTTTGATATTGGAATTTTCTTCAAGATGAAGAATGTCAAATAGGTGTAAACCATCGTACCGTACATACTTAAACGATCCTGCCGCAAATGCTGCATGACTGTGTAGAGAATCTTGACCATTAAGCAGACGCGATCTATTAGAGGGATATATTTTTTTATGTTATGAAGCCTAAAAAACTAGAAATCATTAACCCTATAAAACCTGGGCTATTTTGACAATTTATAAAGCCTGGGAGGGGTGTATAAGCCTCCCCCTATCTAACTAACGATTGGGTTACGTTTAGAACTTGAAATTTTGCATGATTATAGCTGTCATTGTGGATTTTCTTAAACAATAAAAATTTTTGTCATGACGACATCACATTTTGCTGACGTCAGCATTTTGTCGTATACGACTTTTCAAGGTAGCTGTGCCTGAAAACGACGTAATGACTGTGTATGACGTCAAGATATTAGTCAAGATATTTGCCCCCCCCCCACACACACACAAGGCTTTATAGGGTTAAATTGTTTTAATCTTTTTGTCCGTTGCATACTTACCTCAAGTTGAGGTAACGACGATTGACGATCTTCAAACTGATGTTCTTTCAATGAAATAAACTGCAAAATATAAGAAATACTAGCATAATATTTATAACTAATATGGAGCATGGTTGCCTAGTTTGGTCAAAATTCTCAGATCCGTTACAACTTTTCGAGAACTTGTTTTGAAGGTATATTATGAACCAGTAACATAAAATAGCAATTTCTGGCCAGGGCAATCCTCGTGAACGTTTGGGGGAAATCCATAATGACGGGTTATTAAAGATGGTAAAATTGAAACAAACACTTTCTCCGATATGGACTATAATATCCTGTTGGAGAAAGATAATTTTATGCTGATTATTTATTACAAAGAAACTTGATACTCAAAATGGAACGTTTTCAATAAAAAGTGATATGTTCTGTAACGAAGTTGTGTTAAACTTTTTGTATATTAATAACGCACTTCTTTGCGACTTTTAAACTCCTGCATATTCTTGATTTTATATTATTTTTGTATAAATACAACTACTCTTATAACACAACTTTGTTCCCTAATGACTCAGTCTAAAAGCACGCGTTTTAAGTATATATGTATAAATCCGGATTTAATGTATATCACAAGTATATATGTATTTTCGAGATCGATTAGCATTTCTTCAGAAGATAGAGTGTTAACAACTGATATTTCTCCCTCTCGTGGTTTGGGACACTCGTACCAGAACCTTGTCTTAGACAAACCGTTCTGCATAGTCTGTTTGGTCTGTACACAAATATTGATTTAGTGGAAGTACCCGAATTCCAATTTTTGGGTTGTGTGATAGAAAATGCACGCAGTGTTAACGTCATGCCAGATTGAATGTCATGACCCGCATAAATGTTTGGTCTTGTGTTAATAATTGCTTATACTTCAGTAACAATTGTGTTAACATGTGAAGATGATAATTTTATCTTGCCAACAGTTCTTCTCATACTCCTTTTCACCAATCCAATTAATATATCAGAAAATCCTCACATACATGGGGCTAATTCAACAGTATATCTCAATCTAATGTGTTTGCTTGACACAAAGTTTTGATCCCCATTGTTTGTTATTACAGATTTTATAGAAAGACTATTAGGTGAAAAGGAGCACCAATCTTCCCTTCCAAAGGAGCGATTCACCAAAGCACCTTCATTTTCATCAACCGGTATTGACTATCTTGGTCTATGGCGCATAAAGGAGAACAATGTGACGAAGAAAGTTTAGATATGCTTATTTACATCCTATCAGCAAGAGCAATACCTGTTACCTGCAGAGATTTTAATGGGCATGACGAATTCTTACTTTGTTCCAGGCGATTTGTGGCACGCAGAAGTAAACCAGATCTCATAATATTAGATAACGCAAGCACTTCCAAATTGGAAAATACAACGATGGAGTACGGAAATCGGCAGCAAAAAACAATGAAGTACAAAACTATGTATCCAACCAAAATTATTGTTAAATTAGCCCCATGGATAGGAAGATCCTACAAGAGGTTAATTAGATTGGTAAAAAGTAATAAGAAAAACTAATATTATCATATAACTAATATTATCACATATGAACACAATTGTTACTGAAGTAGAAACAATTGTCAACACTAGGCCACTAACTTATGTGGATAACAACATTCAATCTGGCAATCTGGCATGATGTTTATACCAGAACATTTTCTATCACTGAACCAAAAAAGAGACACCAACGATGATATGGAAGAGTTCCATCCTTCTCAAACTCCACAAAAAGCATATATCAAGTCATGGCAGGAAAGATTGACCGTGTAATCAATTTTGGTATCAGGAAAAACGAATATATTCTTAATATGCGAGAAAGAACGCAAAACCATGTTACTCAGAAGAAGACCAGAAGTAACCAGTAACTAACCTCGTCCCCAGGTCTTTTCGCTTTTTTATTATGAGGAGAGAAAGCGAAAATAGCCCTGGTATCGCATAAGTTAATTTATGCAGGAATCTCAAAAAAGTTCTGGTATAGAGGACATTTTTATAATCATGCTTTGCATAATTATGAAGCGTATCATAGATTAACCATAATATTTTTGGAGAGCAACTATAAAAAGGGGAGCACGATTTTTGTTATAGCAAGATTTTTGTTATAGCAACATGCGAATTTTTAAGATGTTTCTCAGGCTACAGAAACCTGAAATCAAAACAGGTGATGAGGTCTTGGAAGCATTTACTGTTGTTTAACAAAGATATGATCAGTGTATCTCACTAATAACATATATTGGATTGCTTGGTACCCATTCAGAGGCCCATATGCCAAAAGAAAAAGGATTGTTTGGAGAAGTATCGAAAGTCTTATCTGGTAAACAAGAATGGTAAACACTGAATAATCCTTCTCACGACCAAGGTGTAAGGTAAAGGCAAAGTTCACGAAGAAGAAGCATAAACACAAGAGTAAAAACAGTCAAAAGAAAATGATAAGGATTGTTTGAAGAAGTATGGAAAGTCTCATCTGGTAAACAAGAATGGAAAAAACTGAATAATCCTTCTCACGACCAAGGTGTAGGCAAAGGCAAAATCCACGAAGAAGTAGCCTAAACACAAGAGTAAAAACAGTCAAATAATGATATCTTCTTGGGTCTTTTGAGACAAATTTTGTACGTTGTCATCCTAAAGCATTTCTCATTGTTAGTTTATATTGTGCATGGCAGACAAGTCAGAAACTTAGTTGCATGTGTTTTGTATAGGCACTGTGCATCATGGAGATACTGTATGGTGAACCATATAGACACTTGTTTGGTACCTGAATTGTTAACATGAATAACACTACGAATAATATGGTATGTAGGAATTCAGATCATACAAAAATCTAGTACAATGACGTACCTTCTGAAACTCGGAAAGTATAAGTAAAATACATATATTTTTTATGTGAAATCCATCAGATTGGCCTAAAAGGACACCATAACAAGTTTCAACTCAATATCTTTATTTTTACTAAAGTTATAGGACTTTTTTAATGTTTATGAAAAGTACAGCGATGTGATTTACAGTAAAGTACCACCACTTTGATTTTTTTGTCGAATTATAAAGAACTATCTCTTTATAAATTTGCTTCATTTCTATCAATTTCATCTTCAGAAGGAGTGTGATTGTGCACACTTTTCACAATGATGTTTTATCTGAGATGAAAATACGATTTGTGAAGCGAATTATAGCAAATATTTTAGAGGAACCCTATAAGCAGAAAATTATTTTAAAATAAAATTTTATTTTCCTCGCCATATATGGGGTCACCCTATAAAAATATTACCTTAAACGCTTAATTCTACAAATCTGATTGCAGTAAACTAATTAACAGCAATCAGGTTGGCATAATGAAGCATTTACAAATTTATTTGCTTTTTGCTTTGTGTTTACCTTTATTAACCTGACAAGGGTTTTTACTTCTACTTTTGCAATGTATATACTAAGGCATTTATTTCTCAGTTGAAAATGAACACATTTGTGAAACCATTTGCATTTTCTTTTGAATCCTAAATCTATTTATATTCTTATGATGTCTGGCATGTTTAGAGCAAATGTAATGTTTTCATTTGTAAACAATATGCAAAGATGGAATATATGTATTGAATTTGCTATGTATTTAATATTGGAAAGATTTATATAATACTGTTAGGTTAAAGGGCCTTGTCAATTAGGTTTCTTTCAAAGGTTTTTACTGTATATATCTGTATAGTCACAGAGAAAAGACAAGCTATATACTTTTAATTTATTCACTAGAAAAAATGCTTTACAAAAAGCAAAAATACATCATAGGGGGGGGGGGGGGGGGAGTGTGC
>JAUCNQ010007571.1:3690-14093 GCA_032352715.1 Bougainvillia muscus | reverse complement strand
AGAAAATCTTAGAGGGGGGGGGGGGCGGATCCCCCCGCAGTGAGATGAGTCTGAAAAAGCCCAGGCAGATTACGGTTAATATGCACAAAAACACTTCTTCTGTGATAAAAATGGTTCGCATTAAGATTATTGTCAAATAACCTGCTGAAATCCTTAAAGTTATGTTTCAAACTTCTGTACGGATAGAACATAAAATACAAATTCATTACATTAGATTTTGATTTGTCAAAAATTGGACTCTTTTTGAGTTTAAAGATAAAAATTGTCACTCGACGAAACCATAAACATGATGTTGATATTGTTCAAGAACTGTCACAATCTTGTTAAAAACTAGTTGGCGTTGAATAACATCTTATAAAATCTTGTTCAAAGTTCAAAGTATTCCAAAATTAACATCCTATAAAAATCTTGTTCAAAGTGTTCCAAAATTAACATCCTATAAAAATCTTGTTCAAAGTGTTCCAAAATTAACATCCTATAAAAATCTTGATCAAAGTATTCCAAAATTAACAATTGAAGAACCACAAGTTTAACCATCGTGTTTTAACGGACCCAGACAACAGTTTTCTTTTAGCTTGCATCGTCATTATCGTAGACTATCTTTAGTTCTGAGTGGAGACTCTCTGGTGGTGTCTGCAAATAAACCTTGTGAAGTTTATATTTACGTGGCTAACCACACTAAGCTCCAGAGAACTTATTTCCAGGAGAGGCTGCGGCTTAAGTGGACGGTTCTGGAGTATTTAATGCTCTTCTGAGCGACACAATCACACCGAAGTGATTTCCTAGACAACCACCTGCAACACTCGATGATCACTTTGTACCATCTACCCAATTTCCCTCACATGGTATGGGTTGAGCCGAGGAGCTGCTTTTTCAGACATGATCCAAGCATGCCGAGCACGGGTTTTATTCGTTTATTTATTTTTTTAACAATATTTATACAGGATATAAAATGCTTATGCAATGAAATTATCATAAAACCGCTGACTCCCGATAAGTGAGACCCGTAGGGGATAAGTGGAAATGGTAAACTAGTAAGTTCAAATAATCTGTGGTAGACAAGAGATAAATAAAAAAATAGAGACCCATTAAATCCTACTTCGAATCCTCGACCATCAGATGACTTGACCATTAGGCCATTTGACGCGCTCTATTGTCAAAAACTCGAATTTCAGTAATTATTGAGCTATTAGACGCCAAAACCAACATTTTTCCAAATCAATTTTACTAAAAAATCACAGGATAACTAGTCTACCTTGAAGAAACTATTTGTATGACAAAGTTCGACAGACAGAAATTTACAAGTTCTAGTTTAACCTTTTCAATGGTGTCCGAGCATTTCCGAGCATTTCCATCAAAGATCACTTATATTATATGGAAATTCACATCTTTACTCTAAAGAAATGAATGCTTCTATACTAGAGCTTACTATTTTTTACTTGATAAATACAGAAAGATTAGATTGCCCCCTTTTCTAAACAATCAATGACCGTAATACAAGTTCAGTTTTATTTTACCATTATATTTTTTTTTTTTTTTTTTTCTAATTTTGTGTGTAGTACCTTACAGGTGAGTTTTTCCACCGTGGGGATTCAAGAGTCCCTTCTTAACCCTATTAAGACTGGGGGAGAGGGGGGAGAGGGGGCATTATGGCCCCCACTCCGGGTTTTTTTAATAACTTTTGGAATAATAACTACACTGTCTTGAAACTTTGCCACTTTTAGTATAAATCTATTTTACGTCTTTTGAGAAACTTTCAGATGTTCAGGATGCCTACTTCAAAAGTTATAGGTCATTGATCAGAACCATCTATCAAATTTCTCATATTTCCCATTGAAAATACTGAATTATTGTGAAGCTTGTATTTTCTTATGAATGAATCTTATGGATGAATCTTTGCACAATTTTTAATTATCATAAGAAATTTCCGAAAATGACGTAGTTTTTTCGGTAAACCGGAAAAATTTCCGATCTCTACCGAAAATTCTGGAAAATTCACCGGAGGAAATTCCGACGGCGAAAAATCCGTTATTTCGACAGTTTTTTTGTCAATAAAGCTTTTCGACGTTTTTTCGGACACTGTTCTTTACATTCACGCAGTTATGTGAAAGATATGTCTTGAAAAAAGCTTTTTAGCTAATGTAAATCCGGATAGGTATTTTCGCGATATTATAGGCTAATTATTACGTCATTAACAAAAACATGACGTCATGCCGAATTTGACAACTATCAAATCTTTTTCATGTGCTTGGTAACATATGTGCAAAGTTTCGTAAGTTTAGCATTAGTGGATCATCATATTCATAGGGGGGCATTATGGCCTCCCCCTCCCCCCAGTCTTTAAGCGAGCCAAAAAAGCCCAGTCTTAATAGGGTTAAGCTTGTAACTTGCGTTTATGAATAGAAAACAAAAGAAGAAGAAAAGATCATTTATTACAGCATGATCAATCGAATAAATTTAAGGGCTTTTGCTTATCATCACGCGAATAGGAAAATTATTTTAGATTAAAGAGAGGAGGAAAACTTTAACCAAATCTTCACCGAAAGATAACTCCTCTCTAACGCTCTTTATATGCAATTAAAATGATTCTCTGATATGCTTTTAAAAGATATATCTCTTTAATGCACCATGTCGGCTAAATTTTGTTTGAAGCATGTGTTTAAAGCCAGTGTGACCACGTTTGTACATTATGCATTAAAAGGTCAATTATTGATTCTGAACTGAAAATTTCCAATGTTATTAACAAACCATTTATTGCAACAGTCAGAAATTTTTGCAGCTTAATGTATGGTGATGGTCTCTGAACAGACCATCACCATGTATAAAGCTACTCACATCAAATGTTTTATAGTTTTCCGTTCTTGATAAATTAATTTAGTTATATCTAATAAAAATTGCATACAAGAAGTTGATTAAAATTCTAAACATTCCATTAAAGTTGGTTAATTATAGTAACGCAATCTAAAAATAAGACAGATAGCTTTCTAAGATAGGTGTGATCTGCTTGTCTCTTCTACAACAAAAATTTTCTACCAAGAGTGTATTTCCGAGAGAGCTCAGGGAGAAGTAGGGGTTTTATATCCTCTTTAACGTCCTGTCAATTTTTGAAGGTATATATGTTTTATTATTCTCACTGCACGAAATCCAACTGTATCCGGATTTTTTTCAGTCCGTAATCGTCCGTATTAAGACAGAATGCTAGCATTCTGTCTTAATACCGACGTTTACGGACTGAATACTGGAGTATACGGACTGTATAAATGTCCGGACACAGCTGGATTTTGTGCAGTGTCTATTTTCCTAGTTCTATATATGTACCCATACTATGATGTAAATATTTGTATTATATATTCTGTAAACGTTATCATGACGAAGTAAAAATAACTAAATCAAAAGCAGTGTAGCAGTAGGCTTTCGGTAAGGAGTTACTGAAGATTAAGTATATTGCAATGGTTAGGAAAACAGTTTTCATGTAGTTTGGGGAGGGTCATTGTGCTTCTTTTTAGTAACTTCTAAATCAATATCCAAAACGTATTAAAACTTTGTAACAAGTAATATATAAATCTTAGCATAATGGTTTTGACAAATTTATAGGTATATACGATCCTCCTCCTATTCCCGAAATTAGAGGCTATTATTCAGAACCGTCTATTAAATTTTGTAAATATTTATTTTTTGCTTCGAAAAAATAGCGTAATTTTTCGGATTACCGGAAAAATTTCCGTCTTTCGAAGAAAATACCGGGAAATTATTTGGAACGTTATTCTTTTCTCGGTAAATTCATAAAAGCCAATTTTTGCCGAAAAACACTATTCCCAACCCTGTAGTTCAGATTTATATAATTTGGGCAAACGGAAATATTGGAATTTGGTACAGCCATGGCACCATATCAAATCTGACCGCTAAAATGTTCCTTTTTGTTGGATAACAATTGTGGAAATTTTTTAAGTCTCTAGCGTTACCGTTCATTGGCAGAAAAGCTAAATATTCCTTTCATCTGGTGTATATTATTTTTTCAACTTTTGTATTTATCTAGAGATGTTATGCTTTTGCTCGTGTACTGAGAGACAAACCTAGAACGATGCACATATTAACTTGTTTATCTTTCGTTGATACTTAGTCATTAACGACCTCTCAGCACCTCATTGAACTGTCTTGATCACTTCAGGACATGTTGAAAGTGTAGCATAATTGACGATTAAAGGGCATTAGTTAGGTATGTAAGAAAGCGCCACGTTGTGTTTATCAAGTCGAATAAAATTAACAACAATATTATAATAACATTTTATTTGTAAGTTATAAGCCTATATCACTGCATGAAAATCGGGATAATCCGTTTCGGATTACCTATGAATAGCGTTGGCATTTAGAGAATTCTGCACATGATAATTTGTCTTTTAGAACATGTGTGTTCAACATTTTCTCGAAATGTCATCAAATCGTATATAATCTGAAATACATTATCCTGATTTTAATGCAGTTATTGCTTTGATACAAGATGTTCACGGTCACACACGCTAAACAATATTGCTACAAATGATGTAGGGATATTGAAGCAGTACATGGCCAATGTAATAGCATCTGTTTTTTCGGAGATATTGAAGTCGTTGAACATCCAAATTTTTTTGATTCTGTGGCATAAATTTCTGTACCGCACTTCTTCTTTTTTCAAATCTAAACGTATTAGGTTTTAACCTTGTCACGTTTGTACAATAGAAGCTTCAAATATGTATTCTTAATTGTTCCATTCATTCAGTGATGCCGAAGATGTAAGTGATGATGAATTATTAAAAACAATGATTGGTTATGACAGCGGCCTGCAGAACTGAATGAGTTAACGCGTAGGAGCTTAAGCATAGTCTAATCTACCACGGCAACGGGATATTTACCTTTGTGTATATAGGCTATTTGCATTCCATCCCGCAGGATGGAATGCAAGTAGCCTATATGCACAAAGGCTAATTCTACGTTGCCATCGTAGACTAGACTGTGCTTGAGCTCCCTAATGTATGGTTATGAGTTATTGTTTAGTTAATCTTTCAGTTCTCCTACGCGTTGTTCTGACTAGGTTTGTTACACAGGAGTTTTGTGGATCACTATAGAATGACCCTTGCGATGACAAATAAAAACATAGCTTTCGCCATATAGAAGATGTTTGTAAGATTATATTTCGTTAATTTGTGATTTTGAAGTAAGCACTTGTTACCTCGGATGTTAAGTCTTGAGCCTGAGCTACTTATCTTTTATCCAATATTGTATTTGGTTGGAATAATACATATAAATAATAACAAGTGGTCAATACATAATGTTGTTTGACCATGTGGCTGATCTAGACCTAGAGCATCACGATGGAAATTTAAAGATTTAATTTTTAATAGCTTTACGTATGATGATGATCTTAAGAGACAGACGCCTTAAGAGACATACGCCACAGACTGTACAGAACTAAGATGTCACATGATTTGTGAGATTTACTGGTATACATACTTCACATAGCGCCAATTAGAGAGTATCGTTCAAAACAACTTATTACACAATCGTACACTTGATCTGTTCCAATGTAATTGACATACGACTTGGCTTAGCTACGAATGTATATGTCAGCATAATTTGTGATCATTGCGGAACAGATTTTTTTTAACCTGGAGTATATCAGTTTAGAAGCGTGAATTAACCCTTCCAAATATGAATTCCAAATATGACTAATTTCGTCGCATTGCGATGGAGAGAAAGCAAGTTAAAATTTAAATTAATTTATGCATTCATATTGTTCATATTAAGTCTTGCTTTAAATTTGAGTCTAGTTGTTATTGTTCACTTAGTAAGAACTCGTTTACATGAAGACTTTCTATAGGCGAAATGAACTGTCATGGCTTCTGTGATTGGTTAAATTTTTCCGTCGGAACCAATCACGATTTTCCATGTAAACGAGTCCTAAGAACGGATCTACACCAGCCTGTTTATGAAGTCATTATTACAAACCTTGTTGGTTTGAACCCTATATAATTATATCCCTTAGAAGCTCTTTAACCTAGTCAAAGCAACTAACTGGAGAATAACTTTAACCCTATTAGTACTGGAGGGACCCCTATCACATTTTTAGGCTTAACTTCTGAA
Source organism: Bougainvillia muscus (assembly GCA_032352715.1). Taxonomy (NCBI): domain Eukaryota; kingdom Metazoa; phylum Cnidaria; class Hydrozoa; order Anthoathecata; family Bougainvilliidae; genus Bougainvillia; species Bougainvillia muscus. The sequence continues at coordinate 7,976 of JAUCNQ010007571.1, read as the reverse complement.
CCGTTAATTATTTCTACCTGAAGTTTTGTGAATTTTCCCAAAAATATATCTGAAACATTTTGGTAAAACAAAATTTAAATAAAATTTCACAGAAAAGGATAAGTGGCTTAATTATCAACAGGTGGTAGAAGAAAAATTTAGCGAATTTTTATTTATTTTTAAACATGTTTGTTATATATCATGTTTTAGCAAATTTTAAGCTGGTGTCGAAAATGATCATGATTTTTGACATAATTGGGATATTGCCACCTGTTAAAAGAAAATTATATTTTCGTGAAAGTTAACCGCGGAAATAATTTATGCTGACGTCATCAGAAAATTAAAGAAGTCATCAAAAATAATGACGTCATTTTGTTCAGAACGTAATAGTTAATAATTGGGCAAAGTTTCATCATCATACCTTCTGTTGTTCAAAAGTTATGTAGGGGGGAGGGGGTGGCGAAATCCTTCATCTCAGTGTTGTGACTAGGTATAAAACCGCCACTGAATTATATCCCTTAGAAGTCAGGCTGATAACTATAATTACCTTTAACCCTTTTTTAGTGGTTAAAGTTATTTGAAATATTTAACATTACTCAAATTGAAAAAAGACTATTATTTCATTATCGTCTTATCTAGAAACAAATTTGAATGTAGTTCACACAAATGTACAGATGTTGATAATTGTACCCTTTGATGTACAGTCAACCTTTCATATTTATCGCAAGTCTAATGGCTTGATAAACGAGTCCAATATCACCAAATTACATTTGATTGTCCTTTCTTTCAGTCAGATAATATTATTGTACGTGTAAAGACAGCAAATCAGATAACTATTATCTCATCTCACTTGGTACATGATGTTCCAATGACGTCATTAGGGCGTCGAAGACATCATTTTGACATTATAAGAACGTTGTATGCTTTCAAGGCAAAAAGGTTTACTTATTGCCTTACCTTTCACCATTTCATGCAAATCATTGTAAACTGGACACACATAGTAATACCATCCTGCTGCGAACGCTGCAGGATTGTTTAGGTATGTGTAACCATTTTACAACATTATGCATGAAAAGGCTAATAGTTGAACAAGTTGTAGTTTGCTTTTATAACCATTTGTTAACTCTTAAAAGTTAATAAAAAATTATTAAAGAAGTAAATTTAGTTTTTATCTTATTGCTCAGACCCGGTCTTAATCAGTTGCTAGCAACTATATTTTTTCTTTTTAACGCAGGAACTTATTATATCTTGTTATATTTATTTTTACGCATTTAATATATCCTGAATCATATATGGTATCTCTCCTTCTTGAAATCGTTGACACTGCACAAATAGTTATGTTATCCTTTAAGGATTTAATGCAACAACCTGCTGGCAGGTTATATGATAACATCTTTTAGCTAAACTAAAACATGATTTCTTATTGTTTGCTATCTATCCTCGTGTCAGTGGTATTCAAAATGAGAGAAGTGTTGTGTAGATGGTCGATGTTGGTGTTTTCCGGCAACGGTGTTTAGTTGCTGAAACGCATTTGAAGTTGCCATCTGAACAGCAAGGAATGTTAACACGCCCATTGAACGTAAATTTAACATTAATGATGTCATTGTGGGGACCATGTGAATTAAAAAGAAATAAAAATGTGATTTAATTAGTAAATGTGAATTCTAATCACAGCAAGTATATTATTCTAAATTAAAAATAAAATCAACTGCTGCAAATATTATAACATTTTGTAACCGGACTTAAGAGCACTTGAATCTTAGCTTACACAGTGATTGGCTTATCTTTGTTTTCTGACTTTCTTGCCAACATTTTGTCTTATGCTTAAGTTTTACATCTTTCTACCGGAAACCGAAAACCTCTAATGATAAAACTTTGCAATCCTTAAGATCAATTAACTCACGGTAGGCGGGTTTTCTCTCCATGTGACGAAATACACTTAACGTCTTTTCCTCTTATAAAAATGCATACAGTGGCGGACCGAGCCCTAGTCAGAACATCAAGATGGTGAATTCGAATAATTAATTCTGAAAACTTAAAAGCTTTATGTATGGTGATGGATCTTAGGAGTCCATTACCATACATGAATCAATTAGAAATCAGTGGCTTTGAGTCTCCATTATTCTGTCTTGACTAGGTAAAAGCGTGTTCTAAATCTGCCTATGGTATTCTTTTGGCACGGTGTGTATTGACATTGTTGTTATAGTTTTCATATCAGCACTGTGCTTAGCTGATATCATCTAGAATAAGGGAGATAAGACGTTACATTTATCTACAGTTACGATCTTGTAATTACAGGATTACTATATTGCGTTATTCTTGAGGGAAATACGTCCTGAAATATAAAATATACGCAGTTGGAGATAAGACGTTAATCCTAACAAAAATATGAAAACCAGCAACAACAAGTTTATTATCTCTCTCGTTATTTACAAATGTTTATTACGTTCCAAAAGACCATGCATCTAACATCTCTGTGTGCCAGATTCAAAATGATTACACACCCGGATTTCAATTTCTTCCATTCATTTACTCGTGTTTATTTTAACTTTCATGATATGCTACATAGAGGTCTACTAACCCTGACTCTAAGTAAATTTAAAATTAAAACAATTAGTAATAATTCCCCGAATGTTCGAACCACTGACGCCATTGATGGCCGCGTAACTACTTAATTAACTAGGTATGGAGTGTCTTTAATGATGTTGGAGTAGAAATTTGGAGTAGAAGATATCAAAAACCGGTGTCGTATGTATAAAATGATACGTAGGCATACTCTAGCAAAATGGTATATAGAAATATATATATACTCTGGTGATATGAAACGTGCACATACTCTGGCAATGCGATAGGTAATAGCAGAGTTTGCTATATCGTAAGAGGTTTTACGACTAAATCTTAGGGTAGTTGAGTGGTTTATTTTGATTCATTTAGTCAGATATATTTGTTTTAATTTGCGTGGTATGTCGATCTTCTTCGTCATACTGTAATGCTCTTATCTCTCAAACATGAACTTATCTAAACAAATAAAGCGGACACAAAATTTTTTTAAATCATAATTTAAACAGTACACGCTTTTTTAAAACCATCTTTATAAGCAACAGAGGCCCAATTTGGCCAAAAAATAAGCACCACGTAAGAACTACCTTAGGCTCAAATCATAATGCGAGTGCGACTAAAATTGTTATTTATCAGAAGGAAAAGTGATTTAAGACTCCAAACGTGATCCCTTGCTTGACCTCTGTGCTTGTTGATTGTGTTACATTTCTAGTTGGCCTTTACGTTAAGGTGAAGCATAAGGCTAAAGGCCAACTCCGCTGTTTTGTAGACCATATTAATGTGTTATATCTATAGACGCCATAATAAGCACCATGTTAGACTCAAAATAAGAAATTAAGAAGAAGCACCCATGGTAGGAAAACAGCGCGTATTCATGTTTCTTTTTGTTCTATGGGAACTGTAGATATTTCAGGAAGTTACATTTGAAATCCAATTTCCTATTAATCAAAAAATAAATAAATAATAATAATAACAAATTTATTATTGAAATTATCAACAACAATAAAAACTGTTGAAATGCATGGAAAAATCAGCGACTGTATACAAACATGAACTATTTACATGTGGTTACAAAACAGGGACATGCACATGTAGGGACTATGTACAAACATGAACTATGTACAAACAGGGACTGTTTACATGTGGTTACAAAACGTAGATTGTGTACATGTAAGGACTGTGTACAAACATTGACTATGTACAAACAGGGACTATCTATGTGTGGTTACAAAACAGGGACTATAAACATGTAAGGACTATGTACAAACAGGGACTATATACAAACAAACAGGGACTATTTATATGAGGTTACGAAACAGGGACTATTTACATGTGGAGACTATGTACAAACAGGGACTATGCACAAACAAACAGGGACTGTTTATATACGAGGGACTATTTACAAACGACGATTAGATCCATTTTTCATTGATAATTACGTACTGTTTTTAGTTTTTAGTTAAAATGGCCATAAACGTAACTTTTATGTTTTTCCAAGAAGTTTAAGAAAATGTTTTATCGTTCTTTCACTTCATCTTCATGTTACATGAAAACAAAATATATGAAGGGATGTAAGAGTCTGATAGTGCTAATGATATCACTAGATGAAAATCGGGATAATTTATTTCGAATTACATACGATTATTAGACTTTAGAGAAAATCTGGAACATATTTTCTCTAACTGTCATTTAATCATGCAGATTTTCTCTAACTGTCATTTAATCATGCAGATTTTCTCTAACTGTCA
>JAUCNQ010007460.1:0-14095 GCA_032352715.1 Bougainvillia muscus | reverse complement strand
CGAGGAACAGCTTTTCAGACATGATCCTAAGCATGCCGAGCACGGGTTTTGAACCCTCGACCATCAGATTACAAATCTGATGACTTGACCACTAGGCCATTCTCTATAATATTGCCATCAACATTGGAAAAGATGAACACATAAAGGATGCGCTAAATACATATGAAAGTTGCGCAGTAAAAGCATTTTAGTAAATGTAAACAGATTGATTATACTTGAAAAGGCATCACCGTACAGAAAACCATTGTGTGCAATGTGTGCTTATTCTGCTGGAATGTTAAGTTCCTATCTGACTTTTGTTATAGAATAATTCTTTATACTATGTTGTTAAGTGTATGGAAACATTATGTTACAGAAACACAAATAAAAAACGTAATAAACAGCTCTTTACATTGGGATTTGCAAGTTAAAAGTATATATCATAATAACCAGGTAGTCAAGTAAAAATACACCTATAAATATTGTCTCCTAATAACATACCCTTATTCTGGGATGCCCTCTCCCTCTCCCTGTGTACATTTTCAATTTTCAATACCTGAAAAGGTATCACCGTACAGAAAACCATTTGTGCGCAATTTGTTCTTATTCTGTTGGGATGTTTAGTTCCTATCTACATTTCTGTTTCAGAATAAAATGAAACTGCCAAAACGCGGAAATATTTCTGACGCCTGTCATGTGTACTGCTGAAACTTTAAGAATGATGACCTTAATTCATTTGGCAAGGGTTGACCGAACCACAAATTTGTTAGAATAGAATAAAGAGGACAAATGAAATGTTTGGGGTTATACTTATCAGTACACCCGGACATATAAGTAAGCACTCGATATAATCATCTCTAATCGTCAAGTAATTCTTTAATAGAAATAGTCGTCTCAATCGCCGATGCTTCTCTGGAGAAATAAACACATTTTTTTATTTCTTTTACTCTTAATCATCGAGCATTATCGAAGATGGTGATGATTTTAATCCTCCGATATTGTCTGCTGTGAACCATACATGAAGAACTGAACTTAAATTTCTCTTCTAATGGCGATATTGTTTATTTCGCCGAAGATTTTAAAATTCATTGTGTATGCTTAATGTTTTCACTATTAGTAGATTAATCTTAACTGTAGAGGCAATAGTCGCGTCACAATAGTGTAATATTTTATAGTTTAGGGGGGCACATGCGTATATACAAAGTATAAGAAACATTTGTATGGCAGTAGTGTAGTTTTCTCGAAGTCGTAAAACATTTCATACCAAGAGAATTTAGTGGTTTATTGTGGTTGTATTCTTGTTCAAAAATTTGAAAAAAGACATTACTGGATGTGATTTTTCTATTTGAAACTAAACCTTTAGCCCTATTAGACCTGGGCTTTTTGGCCTTTGTATGGATGGGGGGGGGGGGTCAATTTGGCCCACGGTTAGATTGTTCTGTATATCTTTAGAAATATTCACTCTTATGGACCCAAATTTGTTACAGGTGATCATTGAGCTCCATGCAATAAATATTCATGCTTATGACGCCATGATGACTTCATTATTTCTTATTATGACGTCATCATTTATTCACGTTGATTCAAAAAATTGATAATTATGTATCTATTTTTAAGTCGAATATTGATGGTATAGCTAAAGTTTTTTTGAAATTTCTATGAATAATCTATATATTTAAGCACTAATATGCCCAAATATGGTAATTTTAAAAATATTAGTAATGTTAGAAGAATTTGTTAATTGATCAATTATGAGAGCAAATTTCCCTGAAATTTTTGGATGAATTTGGGGATATTTTCGGTTGCAATACCTATATAATTGAATGTATTTTATGTGTAAATAGGTCTCTTTATGTCCCTGAATTATAATATATGTCTCTATACATCTCTAAATAATGCAATTTTGCACATTTCACTCCTCCATAAATCTGCTCTGTAAAATAAAATATCTAGTCTGTAAATTAGCATTTCTGGTCTGTAAATTATTCCATTATGACTAGAATCCGTATTAGTGTCAAAATAGTCTCAATAGTCAGAATTATCAACCATATTAGTTCAATAACAAGAAAGATAATGAAAAGTCAATTTTTAAAATTCTTACGCCCTGATCACAAGATGTTGCCACCTGGGAAATCGGGCGTGACAAACGATTTTTCGCAATTTTCTGAAAGCTAAGTAAATTTTAGGAAAAGTCATAAAATTGCAGGTAGTTTGCACAAACCAATCGAAAGTTTTTCAAAATCGACATTGTCGTGGGCCAATTTGCCCCCCCCCCCATGTGGAATAGGGTTAAGGTGTGAAGAAACTTATTTCTTACAAGAAACGTAAATTTTGTGGCGTTGAAATGCCTTTAGAAGCCATTCAATTGCACACGATTTGAAGTTTGAAAAGCAATTACAAATAAACATAAGGTCCTTATTAAAAGTTTAATATAGCTTATTAAAGAAGTTTCTTAATCTGACAGAACATTTTATCTTTACATGCTAATCCTTTACTATAGGGAAGAAAAAATACGCATACCTAAGAGTTTTATTTATATCCCTTGATTACCTTAATTATAGAAATGAAGTAATCAAGAACCCAGATCCTTAACTTGAGGATGTCACGTGACAGGATAATAATTAAAACGGTATCATTCATATTAGTGACCGTAGCTATAAAGTGATGTTTTATTTTAAAGTTGATAGGGGAAACAAAGTGATTTTCACTCTCCAGAGACCTTCGAATTCAATAAAGAGTTGGATAGCAAACACCTAAAACAGTTAAAACAAACTGTCAGCTCGAGATTGCCAAACTAATCATAAAAACGATACTGATAAAAGGCATTTTTACTACCTCGTCCAAAATAAATTTTTTAGCTAGCTATAAATCTAATGAATGATCAATCTCTTGAAGTCTTCAACCCAGTCGATTTTACAGCGGAAATGATGGAGAAAATAAGGAATAAATGAAACGCATAGGACCATCGCATTTTTGCAGAGAAAAATATCCTTATTACTTTCATCTACCACTGCATGAAAAGTTATGTTATCCATTAAACCATTTCGTCAAACAACCTACTAGTTACAGTTTTACTCCAGATTTCAGTAACTAGGTTGTGTTTGTTGTATATGATAAAATACTTAGAAAGTAGAACAACCGCTCTAATCCACTCACGATACATCACTTCGAAGCTCTAATTCATGTGATATAAAATTATATAACAATTTAATTTTCTATTTACTTGGGACACTGTTTTTCGCTGGAAAACAACTTTGATTTTGCATTGTTATTTATCTCGAACCCTTTTTGTTTTACATTGGAATATCCCATTGCCAATTTCTTTCCCGCGTAATTCTGCGTCACGATCGAGATATTCACAAGACCACAAATGTACACAACTGACATGGATTACTTTGGTGTTCCCCAACAGTTGTTATCATCACCTTATAATTTTTTACATGAACTCAATTTTGTTTATGTATGATTTCTTCTACTTAAGTTCTTTTGTTAATATGCATGGATGAGTTCACACTTAAAATCGTCAAATTCGTCAAAAAGGTTTAAAGAATAATAAATCAAAATGTTTGTATAAACTTTAAGGGCAAAATGCTAATCTAGACACTCGGGTCCTTAAAATAGCGAAAGTTACCGGGGCGCTTGGGGGGGAGGGGGGGGGGGGGGTGAAAATACTGAAATATTTAGAAGCCTGCATATTAAAGTACAAATCGTTAGATTGAACTTTGAATAGCTGTTATAAGATATATCCGAAAATGAAGTCATTTGTGCAATGTTTCATAAGTTTAGAATTTGTAGTCGTAGAGAGTGGAAGGAAGTTATATATATCCTCTTTTCAGTACTTCAGAGTCAGAAAAAGCCCAGGGTTAATAGGGTTAATAATTCGTTGATACAACTTGCAGAAATCTGGAGTGAAACTCCAGATTCCAGAACCTTTTTTTAGAACCATGTTATAAATAAATTATTTTTAATAATTATTCTAATTCTTAATTACAACATGTATGACGCTGGGTCTTGACGCTGGGACTTTAGACATCCAGCGTCATACATAAAGTAATTAAAATTAATGACTTTGAGTCTCCATTAGATGGCCGTGACTGGGTAAAAGTATGTTCTGAGTTCTCCACTGGTAACAAAACATGTCCAATCTCTATACCGTTAAAAGCTTTGAATTGTTTGTTTTAATAGTGGTGTAGTGGCCTACTTAGGTAAGGTGTATTTGAGGGCTGATGATTGAATTTACAGGTTAGAGAGACATTTATATTCTTGGACTTGTTATAGTGTAAAAACGTGAGTTGGATGAGTCTTAAACAGAGATAGCTAATAGTCCCCACATGTGTCCTAATCCGCAGTCCATGACGTTACAAGTTATAAGCAATTTACGAATAAATGTATTTAAATATACTCCACGTAGCGTACAATTCTCCGTTTAGAGCATGCGCACATTAATTTGCACTTTGCCCACGTAGAATGTTTATGCTAAGGGTTCGAAATAAAGTTCGCTTGACTTCAACTTTTATGCACGAATCTCGTACAGATAAAATTTTTAGCCAATGAGATTTCAGTATTTTTTACATGTTAGAAAACAAGCATCTAGCATTGGTTTCTCGCAAGCGGAAATGCTCGTTTATTAGATACGTGTATAAGCATACGCGACATGAGACACGCTACGTGGAGTACGTGAACAAGGAAAACTTTCGGATGGAAATACTTACCCGAATATTTTCCTGTACAATATTTGTAACCGCCGAAATTTTTTACGTTCGGTAATTTTGGTTTCACATATATTTTATTAAAATTTGGCGGAGGGGTTTAATGGCTATAAAAAATAATGGAAAATAGTAAAAAAGGTGAAAAACGTAAAATAATGACGTCATCGTCGACACAATGACGTCGTAATTGAAACGATGATGTCAAAATGTCGGATTTATGATGTGGTACTACTGTGCCAGGTTTTATGACATAAGAATAGCATTAACACATCATTTAGATATCTATGTTCACAAGACGGAAAATGTCCACGGGACAAAATGCACAGGGGGACTGGCATGGCCCTCAGATCCCCTAAAAGTCTAGGCCTGAAAGGGTTAAGTACTACATTTGCTGGTTTGCTGAAATAAAAGTAGCTAAAAGGCTATAGTGCCATGTTCATTATATGGCCAAACGTACTTAAACAATCGCTATTTGCCTCAGGATTTCATGTTTGTGTGATCCTATACGGACAAATGAATTCAGTTTATCGAATTCACTCTGATCATCAACTTTCGGACGTCTTTATTTCAGGGTATTTTCTTCACGAAGGCAATCATTAGCATAACTCTTCAGTATTTCATATTTAACAGCTTGTTTACGTTTCTCTCTGACTTGAATGAGTTTGATTTGTATGTATACTGCCAGAGGTATTCCACGGTTGCGATATTTTATACCCAAAAGGCATACTACGTCCAAATAATGTAGTCAGAAAGTGCTTATTGCATCATTTAAGGGCCACTTTAACATCTTATATCGGGTAAGTAACTTGGTGTTTCCTGTTTCCTGTGTCTGTGAATTGAAAATATTTCTTCAGAAATAACGTTTCACGATTAATCTTTGCTGCATACAATGAACAATATCAAATACACCTAACTTGTTTAAAGCGAGTGAACTAAAGATACTGAGCTGCATGCTTTTTTTTACAAGTACAAGGGAATGTCTACTGAGGCTGGTTTGCACTACTTTTTGTCTTATTTTGTGCCTAACATGGAGCTTACATGGTACTTATTATGGCATCCATAGATAGCGCATTAATATAGTCCGAATTTCCATCAAAACAGCAGAATATTCTTAGCTTTATGCTTCACTTCGAAGTAAAGAAAACTTTCAAGTCTTGATGTCTAATATCACTTTTCCTTCTGATGTTGCATTATCATTTTGATGGTGTTGCTTAGGTAGTGCTTATTTATGGGTCAAAATTGAACCTCTGGTGCTTATAAAGGTGGTGTTTTTGAAGAAGCGTGTACTGGTGGTGCGAGAACATTATTTATTTTAGCTCACTTCATTAAACAGTATTTTTAAACATGTTAGACTACGAAAAAAGCAGAGAAAGGAAAATACCATCTAAATATTTTCTTTACCGTAGGCTAATCTGAAACTGACATCATACAGGCACATTTGAGATGCATCAAGAAATAATAACAGAAGAAATGGACAACGCAGATAAAACGTGTAGTTGTACCACAACTAATCACAACAATGTTAAAAGTGTTGTAACAAACAACAATGATACTACTGTCAAAAGAAGTAACAGTGATAATATTTTAAGAGGAGATCTTGACGTGGAACTACCAAGGGAAGCAAAGATTGTTCGTATTTTTACGAGTTCAACATTCACAGGTAATGAAGTTTTTTCGTTAAATTAACTGTCTAAAGTTATAATTTTCAAAACCGATACTTATAACATAATAAGTCATCCGAATCTTCACTGCATACAAAGTTATTTATCCATTAACGATTTTACCAAACAACCTGATAAAATCTGCAGTAGTAGTTTTCATGATAAAATCCTCAAAGTAAAACTTCATTTTTGACATAGTGCTTACTTGTTTTAGAAAGATTAAAAATATGTTTCTAAAGAATGCAACAACAACAACCATAACCCTTAATCACCACCACTTATATAACCCCATAGACGCTAAGTCAAAAGTTTTTCTGAGTGAATCAGAGGATCGAATTATGGGGAGAATGCTATAAAAGGCTGTGAAGAAACGGTCAAATGATAAATAACTGTTGAAAACCTTAGTTTGAGCTTGTAAATATATATATGTACAACAATACATCCAATATTATCATGTCTACATCTGAAATACTGAATAACGAGCCTCGTTTTGCTTATGCCTGCCATTCTATCACGATTTTATTTAATCGAATGTTGACGTAACGTTTGCTGTTGCTTATGTTACGTTTGTTAGGCTTATAGTGAAAAATAGTCATGCAAATAAGTTACTAATAAATATGAAACCTGAATTCATACTTCAATCAAGACTAAGTTTATCTGATGCTAATCAAATCAAATCCTAGATAAAAAATGAAGACTTGAACGTATGGAAAATAAAACAACAATGTAAGAAACCCGGAACATGCTTAAATGTAACCACTATCCACTTAAGCCATAATACTTGGGGCCTAACACATGGGGGTATATATGGAACACCGTGTGCGTTAGCTACTAGATGGGATAATACATGTGAGGGCTTATATTCGAGAGGGGGATTATATTCGGTGTTTTACGGTAACCTATCGTAATAAGCTGCTACTGTCATGGATCATGAACACCAACAGAAAAGGTCTACCAGAAAGGCTGATGAGTAAACGAGCTTAAGTACAAAAATGCTCAAAAAGGCTAGATTTTGAAAAAAATGAACGCAGCATTTGTCTTAAAAAAATTCTATTAATCACTTCACTTTTGTGGAAAATGTTAAATGCTTTTTCAGGAATGAAAAATGTTAAATGCGAAGGACGAAATCTTAAATGCACATGAAACATGTTAAATGTGAATCAGATGATCTTGAATACAAATGACGTATCTTGAACGCGCATGAGGGAATGTTGAATTTTGAACCGTTCAGAAAACCATAAGAACAACATTGATTATGTAATAAATGTCGTTTCTAAAACGTTTGTCTCTTTTAAAGCATTCTTTTGCAAGTTACGGAAGTAGCTATCTGCACGTGTTCTTCAAATTATGTGTTCTGTAAATATTTGAAAAATTCCTACAGAAGTGTCCTTTTGTGCAGTTCATTTTTAGTATTGTTGCAGGCATAAAGCCTGCAACTATGCTAAATATGCACTTCACCATGCTCGATTTTTTAGGGATGTGCTGCATATTTACAGAACAGATATTTTGAAGAACACCTCTGGAGGGATGCCTCCGAAGTTAAAGTAATACAAATAATAAGAATTTAAAAAAAGTTTTGATTTGGAGAAAGAAAAATCTAAATCTTTTCATAAACGAAAACAAAATTTTAAATTCAAAACGAACAGATTTTTACAAACAAAACTGTATTTTAAAATCAAATTGCATTTAAAAACAAAAACATTTTGTGAAGTTATAAACAACAATTTCAAGTTATTAAAAAAGTGTTAATATGTTTCAGTTAATTCTTTTTTTTATTACATTATTTTAATTTTGGTTTTTAGAAAGAAGAAAACAATACAGTGATTTTTCTTTTTGACTTGAATTTAGCTCACGTCGCCTAGAAGTGCCATACGCGGTTAAGCTCTGACAGTATGGCCGAAAGTGCCATAAGCAAAGCCTTGTTCAAACGACACTGTGATCAGAGTGAATGACAAGACTTTCTAGTGATTGTTGAACAAACGGTAATAAGTCCACTCACCCGAACACGTGAATTCGTGGGTTCAAATCATGCTGCCGATTATAGCTAAAGGAGTGTAAATCAATTTTATAGGCTTGTTTATGTGTAGTGAGTGTCTAGCAATAACTTATGAAGCTTATGAGTTATTGAAATTAAGACCTCCTACGGATATTAACCCTACTAGACCTAGGCTTTTTGGGGGGCTCTGAGGACGTAGGGGGAGGGGCATGGGCCTTTTGATTTTGCTAGGATTATAGTATAACAATAAAACTTCGTACATATATGCTCTGTGATGAAAGCAACAGTTTGAATAAAAAACTTTTTGCTGACGTCATTATTCGTCATCATCGAAAATTTATGATTCTTTCAAAAATAGTGTGTATGATACAAAGCAAATTCACATATTTTCCGTTTTTTTCAACATCATAAATTAAGTCCAGAGTAAGGCGCCAAAATTGACAAAATCAAAAAAATATTGATGACGTCATTACGTGACGACACCATTTAGTAAAGTCATAAAATTTCATACAGTCAAAGTAATTCATGTTATAAAAAAGTGTGTATAGTTTGGAGTCTTTTTCTTTATCTGATCATAAGTTATTTAGAGTTATTTTTTTTAAAAACTACAAGGGTTTATTAGGAAAGATTATAAGTGGTTTCCAATAATGGCCTGTTATTTTTGAAGACCATAAAGCATAACCTAGACATTTGTAACATACAGGCTTTTTTATAACCATTAAGGAATTTCTACTCAGACTGGCTGGATCTTATTTCTTAATTACTTTGAGCCTAGGTGTTTAGATGGTTTAGCTTTATTTTTCACCTTAACCCTATTCTACTTGGGGGGGGGGGGTAAAATTACCCTCCCAGTCAAACTTTTTGAATATCTCCAGAACGCTTTAAGATTAAAGCACAAAGTTTTGACCCTGTGTATCATATTTAGTTCTGAATATGTTTACTAAATTTCATAGGTTTGCCATGTGTATGTTACGAGATACAGGTCATTTGTCAAAACCTCCCGAAAAAAAAATGAAAAAAAGTTTTAGAAAATGCTGACGTAAGCACAATTGGAATCAAATGGGCGTGTAAAAGTTTATTATATACAAGCGCCTTTGTTATACCATTCTAACGAGGGGTCAACCACTTCTGAGTTATTTTTTGTTCAAAAGTTACAGCAAAAACCTTATTTTCGCCGATTTTCGCCCACGTTTTCACCACGTCCCACGAAAAATGCTGACGTCATTACGAAAATGACGTCATGCAAAAAATAATGACTTCATTCGAAACCTCTTGTGTTACTTTATAATCGAGGTAAGTTTCATCATCCTAGGACAATCATTATAGATTTTAACCAGGGGGGGTAATTTTACCCCCCCCCCCTCCCCCAAGTGTTTAGCGTCCATCAAAGAGCCCAAGTGGAATAGGGTTAATGTATGATGTTGGTCTTCTGAGACCGTCTGTTGTGACGTCACAATTTGTCATGTATGACGTCACAAATTCCATTAACTCGAACATTCCATTAACTCGAACATTTTAACTCGAACTTTTCAACTCGATGATTAGGCATCCCCTTTAGTTCTCCGTTTTATTGCTTTGACTATTAGGGGAAAAAATACAATACTCACGTTATCCATTCCATCAATTCAACTGTATCTTTATCTTTGAACATTAATAATTTACTCAATTCATCTTGAATAGGTTTCAATCTCTAAAACAGAAGTATAATCCGAAAATATAAAATAATTCATAGAATTAATTTTACCATGCAAACGATAACTACTGTCAGTGGCTGATCCAGCCGTAGTCAGAGTAACACGATGGAGCATAATTAGTTCTAAATCTAATAACTATATCTTTAGAGACCCAGCGTCTTACATAAAGTCATTAAAATTAATCACTTTGAGCCTTCATTTCATTGCTGTGACAAGGTAAAAGCATGTTCTGAGTCCGCCGCTGACTGTAAACTTTTTTGTCCGCATGCTGAAAGAAATCCGTTTCAAGGTTTATAATTCATTCAATGCCGAAGGTGTAAGGGATTACAAATCATTGTTTGATTTCTGCTACAGAAGTAGTATAAATCAAACAATGATTGGTTATCACATAGGCTTACTGAATGAGGTCTAGTGCTTACACATTCAACAACTGCACATACACAGCAAAAGTAAATGCTTCGGGAGTTTTTAAAGCGCGTATGACCATTTTCTAATGCTGTGCATAAAAAAACTAATAATGAAGAATCTTAGAGAACTTATATGTTTACGGTGTGCCTAATAATCTATAAGTTTGGGCATAGATATATACATCTATGGTTTGCGCAACCGGGCGACGGCTTCGGCTCTGAGTAGCAATAAGAGGCGATGGGAACGAGGTGAATGTTGGGTCCCTTATCGGATTCCAGTGGCGGATCCAGCCATAGTCAGAGCAACACGAGGAAGGGCTAAACGTTTTAATTCTTAATAGCCTTCTGTATGATGATGGGTCTAAGACCATCTTCATACAGAAAGCAATTAGAATTAATGACTTTGAGCATGTTTTGAATCTCCGTTTCAGTGCTGGTAAAAATGTGTTCTCAATCCGCCTCTGGATTTAGACCCTAATCAGAACATCAATATGGAAACTAAAAACAAATGAAAGGCAAATGATCATTTGTTTAACTTTAATAACTAATGAATGTCCATCCACCTGTGAAAACTTACTTGATAAAAGACAATGGCGATGACAACAACTGGTATTGAATATCGGATTAACGTTCGCTATAATCAAATGGAAAAATAATATTAATTTAGGAACCGTTCCACAAAATTCGTATAGAAATTTGTATCAATTAGCATACAGAAGGAGTACCGTTGTGCATACTTAGTATGCACAAAGACACTTCTTCTGTAATTTGCGATATGAATTTTATGGCTACTTCTGTAGTAGAAATCAAACAGTGGTGCATTGTGGTCATTTGTGTCTTCGGCACTGGACTATACGGTACTGTATGAGCTAAACAAATATTTTTTCTTATATATTTTATGACTCACAAAACCAGTTTCAAATTGTCTTCTTTTAAATAATGGCGACTAATCGAAATGGGATTCCACCGATTTGATGTACGGTTTGTAGCAACGCTTGTAGGTCGTATACAGACGTTGCATGGTTTTATATTTCACTCAAATACTAGACTAAGAAGAACGAAAATGTTTCATTTTGTTTCAGATTATGAAAACAAAAATGTTAAGGAAAATACTGCGTATTTAAACCTAGTCAGGGTACTACGCAGAATATTTAAGCTTATTATACATTTAATAGTTAACAAATGAACGTTTGCCTTATAAAGGCTAACGCTCATTTATTAAACTACCTTAAATGACCTTATTTTCGACGGACCGAACTGCCGAAATTTAGAAAATTTCGGCAGTTAGGTCCGCCGAAAATAACAGTTGTGTAGTTGTGAAGTTGTGCAGCGATATCTGAGGAAATTTTTTATTTTTTTCAGTTTACATTTATAAACAGTTCTGAGGCTCTTATATTAAAAAAAAATCATTAAACGGTCTGTTCCATACTTGGAAAGTACTTATAAAAAAGAAAAATAACAGCATTTCTGTATAATATAGCTGTCAATTCAACCCAACCAAACATAGTTGCTGAATACTGCCGAAATTGTTGGACTTAATAGGCCGAAAAAATGACCAGCCGAAAATTCGGTCCTTTAAGGTATCAAAAATAATGACTTTTATTCTCCATTTTATTGCTTTGACAAGGTTAAAGTGTGTTCTGGGTCCAACTATGGGGTTAACTTACCAATTGTTTATTTAGTTTAATTTTGCTTAGTATATACGTCCAACCATCTACATGTGCGGTAACACCTGCAGCTAAGAGAACCATCATTGGAAACCACAGAAATTTCATTCGTATTGTCGTTAATGCCATACCTCCAAAGAAAACAGTAAGCAGGAGATGAAATACTAATTCTGGATAATTCTCTAATGTTGATGATAAACCTCTGAAAACAAGAAAATAATAGCTTGAACACACTACTAGCCCCTAACCCACATCGTTCGCGGGTATGATTGTCAGATACTACCTCTTGAATAATGAAGGAGAAAGTACTCCCCTTTGCTGTAAAAGAATTCTTAAAACAAAAGACTTTTACAGTACCAAAACCCCGTTTTTAACTGATCAGACGCTGCGCTACTATAATTTTAGATTAGCCCCGTGTTACAAAGCAGAAGATTCAGGTACATGATTCAGTAAAATGGAACACCAAAGTCGTTAATTTTTAATTAACATATGTATGGTGATAGACTCAAGACTCATCACTATGTACTAAGATATTAAGAATTCAAACTTCGTGATCTGACTAGATTTCGGTCTACCCATGCAAAGCATCGAGATAGAGTGGTAATTTGCCTTATAGCTAGCAAAAACCAGTCATTTTCAACTTTCAAAAATTCGCTTTGAAATTATTTCAGAGCACCAACTGCACAAAATCCAGCTGTGTCCGGACCTTTATTCAGTCTGTCTACTCCCGTATTCAGTCCGTACACGTCGGTATTACCACAGAATGCTAGCATGCAACGAATGCAGACTGAAAATAAGTCCGGATACAGTTGGATTTTGTGCAGTGACCAAGATAGAGACTAAAATTAATGAACTTTTAATAGTTAACCAGAGGCGGACTCAGAACATGCTTTTACCTAGTCACAGCCATCTAATACAGACTCAAAGTCATTAATTTTAATTACTTTATGTATGACGCTGGTCTGTAGAGACCCAGCGTCACACATAACGTTATTAAGAATTAAAAGTAATTATACTCCATCGTGTTGCTTTGACTAGGGCTGAATCCGCCACTGTAAACCAAAACGTTACCTCAATGTTCTTGTAAAGTAGCAATACACCAATAAGAGAAAAACAATAACAAAACTTATAACGTAAGTAGGAAATAAAAGTCCTTGAATGATACCAGAAAAATGATTCCATGTCGTATACCCAAATGCTTCATTGCATATATACATTCGAGCATCAAAATCCCTGAAAAAAATCAGTTTCACTCTGATTTCACTCTTTCATTCATTGATACAAGCCCCTGTTATATGTTTGATTTTTGCTACTTATGTAGCAGAGATCAAACAATGCTTCGTAATCACTTACTTCATCAGCACTGAATTAATCATCTCAAATGTGGGAGTTTGGAAGCAAACTCACTCAACTGTACGTTTTTCCGGACACAGACGCTTCTGGCATTCACGTGGGAATGTCATGTGATAGTAGAAATTGGGGAAGTAATTTTCAAGTAACGGGGATCGAACTTCACTTTACTGGTTTTAGAGCAAAGTGCTTACCAACTACCTACACCGGCACATGTGGTATATCTTAAGAGATTATTTTCCTGATATCGATTTATGAGTAAACAATCGTACTAACCTTGTATTCAGCGCATCTCCAATACCTAGTTTAGCTTGTACAAATTTATAAACATGTGCATCAGATTCAACGTTCATTACTTTCTAAAAAAAAAAGAAGTTTCTGGATGTTTATTCGCGCGTTGAAAAGTCACATGTTTGTATTCAATCTTGATAATCAAATTCCGATTATATACGCAATTATATGACAAACACACATTAGGTGTAGTAGTTTTATCATATACGTCCTTAAAAACATTCCGGCGGCCTTCCGGTATAAAAACAGTGCCAAAATTAATTAGTAAACCGGCGGCCTACCGGTCTAGAAACAGCGCCATAAAGTATTATTGAAGTGAAATATAGTTTTTATTATAAAAA